>PVLC010002887.1:18707-106546 GCA_004027655.1 Graphiurus murinus | reverse complement strand
GAGGAGGAGGAGGAGGAAGAGGAGAGTAGTGATGGATATTGTCCAGCTATCTTGGACACAAAATAGATGCTCCAAAATGCATTGGATGAAAAACAAATTGTACCTTATAATTATCTGTCTCATAAAAGTTGTGCAAAACCACTCTCTACATGATGCCTGGTACCAGTTTGTTTGCATATATATGTAGCACATAAGTGCATTTCTTCCTTTTTATTCAGAAACAAACAAACAAACATACAAATATCTACCATGCCATGGGGATTCTAAAGCCCATTCTCTAATGAATTGTCAGGATTGTTGTATGTAACTCTTGCAGGACAGTCAGGTCCACAGAAAAATGAGACCCTGAGGTCGGATCAGGATGCAATGAGTTTATTCACGAGTGAAGCTCAGAGAGCAAAGCTCCAGGTCTGAGCCCTGAATGGCATCAACATACAGATTATATAGCCCCAGTGGCAAGAGGACAGGTTTTTATTGGAGCAATAGCAAGAAGGGGTAGGTACCTAAATGGAAGCTTGGGTCAGGTTTTATTTCTGCTTCCTGAGCTAGATTTCCTATATATGCCTCCACGTGGCAGAGACTGGGTGGTGCTATCCGGGGCTTCTGCCTCATAACAATAATATCTTTTTTTATGACTATTAGTTTTCTTAGTAAACTTAAGTATCATAATTTACATAAATGCCTAAATTATTAAAACATAGGAGGATAGCAATTGGCTCATAGCACTGAAAAATAAATAGAAGAATAATTTTCTGCAAATTCAGAAAGCCTCTTTACCAATGAGCAAAGAAGAATTTTAATATTGATAAAGTATGAACACTCTGAATAGGCAATTTACTAAAAAGATGAAAGAAAGGAACATTTTAGCTACCCAGGCAAATACTTCTTAATACATATTTTTTCTCAGGATAAACATAGTGAAGCAAGAGGAGTTAACACCATTTGTAAAACATAGTTTCTTCTAAACCTAACCTGATAGTTAAAGCAGCCACCTGTGTTACTTAATTGCCCTTACCAGAGGAAAAATAACAGAACTTCTTATATCCCTAGGACAAGCAGGAAGTTTTACCACCAGGAGACAGGGAGACAGGCAGTCTCCCTGCCAGAAGGGAGATGGAGGCTCTGCTTACTTCCTTGACATTTACATTTCAAAGACATGTGTCCCAGACCCTGAGAAAAGCATTTCTGGTTGTAAAAGTGGAGAGAGGATTATTTAGCTTTTTTAAAAGGTTTACATAGATCTCAAAGGGAAACAGAAAGGATTTACAATTATATATTGTCTAAGGGAAATGCCCTAAGAGGGATGTCACTTTCTTCCTCTCACTAAGGACATTTTGAAAATTTCTTTTAAAATTTCTATTTGTCCTTACAGTAGTACAAACATTCCAACAAATATGAGATTTTCCTAGGATCTAGAATAGAGTCTATGTCCTATAAATGAGGTTGTTATTGATTTAATATTTCTGTTGTGGGATAACATGCGTGGTCCCATGCGTGGGTCCTTGGCCTCCGTGATAAAAAGAATTTTAACACGTGCCAGTCAGAAAAAAAAAAGGCAGGAATTTATTTAGGAAAGTATGGAACTGGAGGAGAAAACAGGTGAGCAGACATCTTCCTGGCCACTTGAGCAAGAGGGCAAGAGAGAGAGTCCTTGCCTTCTTAGTCCTTATGTGAGAGGGGGGCTGGCCCAGAAGAAGTCCGGAACACAGGTATAGGTGGTCAATAGGTGGGCGTTCCAAGTTGGATCCTCCTCTTCCTCAGGTTTCAAGATGGATCTGACCTTGGCCCTGAATCTCAGGTGGGGGCAGGGCTTTAGGGGATTTAGGGTATGGGACCTCCTGAGAAACTTCCAAGGGGTAGAGTAGAGGCTGAAGCACTTCAGTTCCAGTTTTTTTTTTTTTTATAATAAAAGTGATATTTTACTTTTTCTTCCCATTTGTCTCCTTTCTACCTACTTATTTCTTCTATCCTACATCACTTCCTGATAATTTGTTTATTTATTCTACCCAGCTTTCAATTCCATAAGGGTTTGTTCATAAGTCTCAAGGGATCTGTTGGCCTGTGCCAACCACAAGTCTGTAACATTATTTTGTCATTAACAAAAACACACTCAGAGAAATCTTCTAAAGGGAAATTCAGACCCTCACTCTATCCTTGATCGATAGTTTGGAGATTGCTAAGAGGGAAAGCTGTGGGCCTATGACCGCTTGATATTTTGTGTTTATGAAATGTTTTATGAAATGCTCTATTTTTAGAAAAAGATCCCAGTGAAAGAGATCAGATTGGTGTGACATGCTGTTTTTTCTTTTCAAGACGAGCAGAATTTTCCAGTATCAACATTAATAGTGATTCCCATATCTTTCTTCCATTTATGTTGAAATCAACATTTTCTTCATTTCTTCCTTCCTGTTTTACACCTATGTATGTCTGTCATTTTTTGGAGATTGTCAGTCATTGGCTTCACAGAAGGCTCTGAAAGAGGCCTGGGCTTTTCACAAGTCTATTCTCGGTGCTTCGAGAGAATTGCCCTGTGCAGTGTGCATCTGCCAAGGGCCCGATGCTCAGGGACCTCTCTGCAAGATGACACTGAGGAACAGGTAGAATTTCCCAGGCAACAAAGGCAATGAAGACCTCAAGCAAACTAAAGGCATAAACACTTGAAAAATGCTATGTGTTTAGAAATGACTTTTTTTCTTTTTTTCATTTTGGCGGTGTGGATGCTGGTGACTTTAGATAGTAGAGAAGAAGTGCCACAAAAATAGACAGAATGAGAGTTCACGACTAGACGTCAGGACCGTCAGCCACACTGCACTCTGTAGGGCATCTTGAGCTTCGTCTTGAAGACATCACTGGCAGGGGAGGCCTGAATGAATCCACTTTCCACTGCTGTGGTGACAAGGTACTTTAAAAGATCAACTCAGACAAAAAAAGGTTTGAGTCAGGGTCACTGGCTCTATTAGTTAGGGGCCTGTAGTGAAACAGAGCATCATGGTGGGGAGCCCAGGGCAAAACTGCTCAGTTCACAGTGGGAAGGAAGCAGACAGAGAGAGAGGAAGAGGCGGTGACAAGTCAAACCCTTCAAGGACACTCCCCCAGTGACCTGCTTCCTCCATCTCTGCTCCACCTGCTAGTTCCCCCCAACTTCCAGTAGCGCCACCAGCTGGAGACCAAGCATTCAGCACAAGAGCCTTTCAGGGATATTCCAGATCCTGTTATGGACCAAGAGGATGCAAAACACTCAGATGTGCTCCTAGACCAAATTCTTCTCTCCATAGCCTGGGACAGAAGTAGGACATGTAATAAGAAGGCTGTGCAGTCAGAGCAGGTCAGAACAGCAGGAACTGCATCAGTGGCAGAAGGGATAGAGGGCATCTCTTGATTTCTCCTGGCTGATAAGAAGAGGCTTTGCAAGGATGCAGGGAGAATCAATTTCCCAATCCTCTGCCTCAATGGCCCCATAGGAACATTCCAATTTATTTCTCAAAACTAATTAGAAGGTATTTACTTTTGGCATAGGGACATATTCAGGGAGAAACTCTATCTCCATGCAGATGAGGCAGGTTTTGAAGACCAGCTTAGTTGTCTAAAGCTCAGAGGCAGGTGACGGTCAGGAAGAAAGATTCCCCCAGGGAGGCGTGGCGCAGAGAAAGGACTCACTGCTCACCGCCAAGCTCTGTGTGCTAAAGTTGTGCTGCAGCCTGGTTTAAGAGTCATTAGATAATTGTAACAGTTCTGTAAGGATTTCTTTGCCAGGTTTAGTAAATGCAAACTCATAAAAATGGAATAACTGGCGCTGGATCTCACAACCAGTAAAATCTTATATTTTGGAGAGCTGGGATTGGAACTCAGATTTGGTTCTCAGGCTTTCCTTTGAAGGTTGATCTCATGCAAAATTAAACAACTCCTTGTTCCTTCTGTGAATGCACCAACACAAAACAGAAAAGTACAACCTTTGACTCAGGGAACTGGGAGAACAGCCTGACCAAGGGGGGACTGACTTTGTTACGTATTTCATGTGCTATGTATGCCCCAGAGAACTCTGACTTAGATTTAATTAGCAGAATAATATCTCATGTAGCAAATGTGATACCACCACTGTTATGGGTGAGGAGAAAATACATACATCTCAGATGATCAAAATCCAATCAATGCTACATGCTGAAGTTTGGACCAAATATCTGTCCACCCAGCTCCACAGCCACCTCCACAAGCTAGGAGAATGAGTGAGAACAGTCATCGACTTCTAATTGACAAGCAGAGGCCCAGGGAGATGACCCCTCTCCACTGAGTCCACAGAGTGTGCAAACTAGAGATTTAAACCAGGCCCAGCTCCCTCCAGTCGCCTTCTCTATCTGATCCCTGAAGCCACTTGAATTGCATCCCCTTTCTTTTCTATTTAGGATTTTCTTTCTGTCCAAATATCTTTTCCTTCTTGATAACAAACTTAATTTGTAAGATCCTGAACATTTCATGAGAAAACACAAAAGGTTTTAGGAATTTTCTGTGCACGTAGGCATGTGCTGCACACTGGAGAAATCAGCTACCTTGCTGAGTCTTGTGGTGAATTCTTCTCAAATAGGTCAAGTTCCTCCCGTCTAAGAAGCCATTGTACACTCCCCCAGGAGGAGGTGACATCTGCCCTTTCCTTATCTTCCCAGTTGCTTCCTTGTACCTTTGTCATGACATTTGTCTGACCTTTCTCAAAGCCCTTTCATTATAATACCTATAAAACTATGATCTCTGCTACTATTTGCATCTTGAAAGACAAAAAAAAAAAAAGAGAAAAAAAGAAAAGAAGAAAGAAAAAAAGAAAAGAAAAGAAGAAAGAAAAAGAGCTCTTTTTGCTTTTTATCCTATTTAATCTCTTACATAGGACTCAATATGTGTTTACTTAATTTGGGATGTGGGTAAAAAGATCCCCAGACAACAGACTAGAAGGAAGAGAAAGGATACTTATCACCAGTTCTGTCTAATGACTCTTGGAAGGCAGATGGCATTTGGAAAAATGGGTGTTAAACTCAGCCCTGAGATGCTCCCTGGTCCCTCCCTCTCCACCTTTCCAGGCAGAATTTTCATAAGAACAGCTTGGAAGCTTCTAAGCTTTCTGGGCTGTCATGCTGTCACTGTGATAATTGCTGTGCTAATCACCAACACCTTGTAGATTAGTGGAGATTAGTGGTGGGCCAGGAGTGAGAGGGCTGACTGGCTTAGAGGCAGCATTTGCAAGCCGCTAGAGGACCTGGGGAGCAGGCTGGCAGGGAAAAAGTGAAGGAAATATTTTTAATTATGGCTCTGGCCCATCTGTGAGCACCATTGCATTATATGAATTAGTGATGTGGTGCTGGGACTGACCCTGTAGTTCTGAAAGTAATGGTTCAGGAAACAGAAAACTTGGGAGGTACTTTCAATAGCAATTGAGGATGATTAGATGAGGAGAAAATATTACAACTCACAATTAGTGTGGAATTCTCAGGATTCAATAAACCAGTTGAGATTTTGGTAGTTATGAATTGCTCAAAGCCCTCAAAAGGCTAGTTAGCATTATGAGTCTTCCTTAAAGTTTAAAATCACATGCCTAATAGTGCCAGGCTTATTGGACCATAGAATCCTTGACTATCTTCTCCTCTTTTCACAGGTCAGCATGGCACTATGAGAAATTCAGACCTAACAGCAGAGTCAGGAGAGAAGGTAAATTGTCTTTTTTTTAAGAATCCATTTGGGGTCGACTATTTTATGTGTTTATTTAAGGTGAAGATTGGGCAAGGAATTTAGAAAAACAGACTGCTATTCTAGATTGCTCTGTCTCTTTTTCAGGTGCCTGAAGGAGATATTTGCACAGAAGACAAAGGACAACTGTTGAAGATAACAAGTAAAGGACTCTGCTGATTGAGGCCAACCCCTTGGCGGGTATCAAGGGAAGAAGCAAAACTTCTTAAGGCCCAGATGAGACAGGTCAATTTTCACCCCAAAGACTCCAGGATAAAGTGACAGGTTTTTAATCTAACTTATCTTGTCACTGTGGAAGACGAAGGGTCCTTGGGATGGTTCTGCCCCTAGCCTACTCCTCCCTGGGCACCCAAGAGTCTAATGCATGAGGCCTTCAGAACTGAGCCAGTTAAATCTCAGTCCCCAGGGACCCTTGCTCCTTAAAATGCTCATGCTCTTTGCTGATGGCCATCTTACAATTTATTTGGGAGATAGTGAAGATGGAGACAAGAGGGACATTTTTATGAACCCAAAGATTCCAGGAAACAGTGTCAGCTAAGCAATGAAAGATGGCAAACACTTAGTCTGAAAAATCACAGGGTCAAGAATATAGAAGAGTCGTCTGGGTTTTGTTAAGATGGAACAAGGCTACTTTATCTTCTACAATGATGGCAATTAAATGTCTTGGATGGAAACCATGTAACAACTATATCATGGAGGCATGCTATGTGTGTGAGTGTGTTGTGTGTGTGTGTGTGTGTGTGTGTGTGTGTGTGTGTGTATACAATGGTGTGTAAGTCTGTCTTCCAATTCTCTTGGATTAGCGTTATGGCAGCCTAAATTCTTGGATAATGGACCAGGTTGAATCAGAAAAATAATTCTAAGAGAAAGCATCTCCAATTGGTTTGAGGACTAGTTCCTTAAGGGATAGAGACAGAGGAAGGGAAATCCCCTTTTGTTTGTTTTGTCCTAATTTTCTCCAGCCCATTCCCAAGATAACTCTGGGTCTCTAAACTACCTTTCAGAAGATCCAGTGGCAGCAGCAGCTCAGACACATAAAATTGAGAGAAAAACCCTCTTTACAAAAATAATAGGAAAAGCTCCCTCCATCATCCAAGTAGTGTTGGGAGAATCCCTACCAACTTTGACTTCTTTCTACCCTCCTGCTGCTTTGTCCAGGAAGTCAATCAGTTTCAGGAAGTGGGTGACAGTGCAGGAGTACAGAGGGGGAATAGATATTGTGAAATTAAGTAAAGATTACTTAATTCCACATCTAGTGTCATACATGAAGAAGAAAATAATAGACATAAAATCTGTAAAGGAAGAAATAAAACTCTTCATCTGCTCACAAATGCCACAGTTGTCTTCATGAAAAAATATCAAGAAATCTAAAGGATAAAAAAAGTTCTAAAATGCATGTGACTTAGCAAGGATACTAGATATAAGATCAATGTAATAAGTTAAATACAGTTATGAAATGAAAAATAAGAGGTCAAATTTAAAGTAAGAAATGAAACCAAACTGTAACAGCCTCCAAGAAGTGAAATGTTTACATTTTAATAGAAACTACTGTATCTGTTAATTCATACTCTTAAAATTTTATTGTTTTTATTTTTATTTGTTGACAGTGTAATAAAATGAATAAATAAAATAACAGATGTCATATATGGGCCAATCTTGGTAGAGTATCACTAAGAAATATTTAGATTTTATTGTAATAAAATAAGTGAAGGGTCTGCATACTGAAAACTATAAAACTCTAGTGAAAGAAATAAAAGATTGAAATAAATGGGAAGACATACTATAGTAATGGATTAGAAGATTCTATGTATTTAGCATATTAACTTTCTACAAATTGATCTATAAATTTAATATGATTATAACCACAATATTAGTAAACTTTAAAAATAGATATGGACACAGTGATTATAAAACTGAAAAATAAAGGGAGTGAAGCTAGAATAGCCAAAATAATTTTGGAAGTAAAAGCAATTGAAAGGCTCACATTAACTGATTTTAAGATTTACTATAAAACTGCAGTAACCAGAAAAGCATGATTTGGAGATAAATTGGTAAATGGAATAAATTGAAAGATTCCAGAAGTAAATACACATGCATATGGGCAACAATTTTTGATAGAGATGCAAAGTCAATTCGATGGGAAAAGTATAATCTTTCTAGCAAACATTTTCTGGGAGAATTACTTACATATAAGTAAAAATAGAAAACTTGTTTTTTATTTCAATTTTTTAAAAATTACATAAAATTGGATCAGAGAATTAACTGTAAATGTGAAACTGTAAACTTCAAAATGAAACAGAAGGAAATATGTAATAAATTAGATGCCATCAAAATTGAAATTTTCCTTTGTTGGAAACATTGTTAGGAAATGAAGAGATAAGCTACAGACTTGAGGACATATAAATCCCATATTCGCAAATAATTTGGCTCTAAAATAAACACATTATTCTCAAAATGCAGCAAAAATAGACAAACCATCCAATTAAAATGGGCAAACATTTTAAAAAGACATTTTACCTAAGAATATATATGTGGGAAATTATCACTGAAAAATATATCTAACATTATTCCTCAGGAAACATGAATTAAAATCACAATAAGATGCTACCTTTCAAATATTGGAATGAAATAATATCTGATGCTGCCCAAAGGTGGTACGAATATATAGCACCTGGAAATCTCATTCATTATTCATGGAGTAAAATATGATTCAGCCACGTTTTTACAACAGTTGGACAGTTGCTTATAAAGTTAGGCATACTTAAACATTTCCAAGCCTCATCATCAGACTTAGAAATCCCTCTCCCAAGTATTTATACTGCATAAACAAAAAATAATGTTCACACACACAAAAAAGTTTTTATCAACATGATTCAACTTGTCAAAATCTAGAAATAACCCAAATGGTCATCAACAGATGAATGGATAAGGAAAAGCTCTGATGAGCCTATGCATCAGTTTCTACTCAACCTTAAAAAAGAATGAGCCATCGATACCTTAACAAGATTAACAAGTGGGTTAATCTCAGATGCAGCATACTAAGTGAACATAGGCCCAAAAGGCTACACAATGTGGGATTCCATTTACATAATAGTCCAGATAATGTGGAAACGGTAGGGAAAGGAATATCTGTAATGAACATTGAAGGGGAGAGAGGGTTTGACTTGAAGTCAAGGGCAAAGAAAGGGACATTTTTTATGGTAATAGAGCCATCTGAATCACTCTGGCCTAGAAAGGGAAAACTTACTGAATGTAAACTTAAAAAACAGAAACTATTTTAAAATTCATGAAAATGAATATAAAGGAACACTTCTATCACATGGAAGATTTGTTGAGCAATTCTATTCTACTTTCCATTCTTGCACACCAATTATTTGAGTTATAAAAGATAAAGGGACAACTTTCTGCCTTTGAGCTTATTAGAAAAATAAAAAATATCTAAAGAGTTTTGAATATATTGAAATTGGAGAGGTTGGGAGAAATCAAAATCAGTAATAAACAATTGATGCATATAAAAAAGGGGGACCAGAAAGAGGAGCCAGGTTGGAGGATTACAGCAGGTGTATTGATACTGTCCACTTATATTTGTGTAACATTTCACCTATTCAGCTCACACATTATTTTATGTGATGCCCACTAAAGCCCTCTAATGCCCATCTCAGGAAAGAATCAATGCAAATATGTGTCTAAAACCCCCATGAGATACATACCACTTTTCCTCATCCTTCTTGCAATCGTATCTCATGATTTTTCCCAAATTATACATAAATACTAATTTATTCTAAATCAGACTTCTGAAGAATAAATTAGAATACACTGTTACCTGGTGTAATAGAAATTAAACTGCATGCTTTGTTGAATCAAAGCTAATTAATTGTACTTACAGTCTGTTTGCTGGCTACTAGCTTCACATTTTCTCCCAATTGTTTGGTCCTGCATAATTATATTTTAAAATAATCTATTCATTTGTTCATCCTAGCAGCAACAGTTAATTTTAAACTTACTAAATATACTCTAGGCACGAGTTTATGAACTGCATTTCAAAGAAAAAAAATCATCCTTTTAACTAATAGAGTTTAGTTTAATTATATAAGTTGAACCCAAAATGTTGCCAGTGATCTTTCTGTCATCCAAATTTAATAGCTTGGGTCATCAGGGCAAAATTTTTGTACTCGTTGACATTCCATGGGTCAGCCCAATCAGTTTCACATACATCTGAATAATTTTTATTATCTTTGAAATAATGACAAAGTCAAATAATTCTCTACAGGGATATTCAAACATTGACATTCATTTCAATACTGTGAGTGACGGTTAAATTACATAGTTATTGAACATTTAATTAAAATAAAACATTTTAAAAATCACAAGGAAATAGCATTGTGATCTCTGCTGGAGCAACCTGAGTTAAATAAGTTTATTTACCCACAGACAGAGACTTGAGGGCACCTGATTTTCCCTGGGGAACTACACACCTTGGCTTAAAGCACAGATTAGCCTCTTGGTCATAGCCAAGTTTCTTAATTTTCTGAATCTTCACTTTCACTATATGTAAAATGGATATAGTATAGTATCTTCCTAGTTGGACTCTCTAGGAATCAAATAAAGTGTCCTTAGCATAGTACTTGAGAGAAAAGTAAGCATAAAATAAATGTTACTACTGTCACTTTTATGAATATTAATATTATCATTAACTAGATTATTTACTAGATAGAAATATGAGATCAGTATAGATAAGTAAAGGGTAAGAAACAAAGTAGTCAACACTTGGATGTTACTAAATAGGCTCATTTTGAGAAAGAGGTCAAAGACTGGCATTTTACCAGAAAATTTCCAAAACAGGCCTGAAAGAAATGGTTGATATAAACAATATTTTCCTAAGTTTCATATGGGAAAACAAAAGACTCAGAATAGCCAAAGCAATTATCAACAATAAGAACCATGCAAGAGGCATCAGAATTCCTGACTTGAAATTATACTACAGAGCTACATTAATAAAAACAGCATGATATTGGCACAAAAACAGACATGTAGACCAGTGGAACAAAACAGAAGATATAGAAACAAATCCATACACATTTAGCCAGTTGATTTTCAACAAAGGTACCAAAAGCGTACATTGGAAAAGACAGACTTTTCAACAAATGGTTTTGGGGAAACTGATTATCCATTTGTAGTAAAATGGAATTAAATCCATACCTTTCACTCTACACAAGAGTCGACTCAAGATGGATCAAAGATCTGGAAATTAGGCCAGAGATTTGAAATTTCTAGAGTATGGCATAGGTTCAACACTCTAACATATAGGTACTGGTAGAAACTTGCTCAGGAAATAAAACAAGAATTAGTAAATGGGACAGCATCAAACTAAAAAGTTTCTGCTCATCAAAGGAAAGCATCAAGAGTCTAGAGAGAAAGCCTACGGAATTGGAGAAAACCTTTGCCAAGCTATTCTTCTGACTGATGACTAATATCCAGAATATAAAAATTACTTAAGAGCCTTAACACTAAAAAACCTAATAACCCAATCAAGAAATGGGCAATTGAATCAAACTGAGACTTCACAGCATAAGAAATACAAATGGCCAATACAGGCATGAAAAAAAAAAATGTTCAACATCATTAGCAATCAGGGAGATACAAATTAAAACTACACTGATCTTCTATCTAATCCCAATTGAATGGCAATCATCAAGAAGTCAAATGCTGGCAAAGATCTGGGGAAATAAGAACTCTTTTACATTGCTAGTGGAATTGCAAATTAAGCCACTATGGAGATCAGTGAGGAGACTCAGAAAACTGGGAATGGATACACCATATGATCCGGCTATACTACTCCTGGGTATCTTTCCTGGGGATTGAAATCAGAATATTATAGTGCTATGTGCATAACCGTGTTTAAAGCAGTACAATTCATAATAGCCAAATTATGGAGCCAACACAAGAATCCATCAACAGATGAATGGATCACAAAACTTTGGGATATGTGCACAATGGAATTCTACTCAGCAGTAAAGAAGAACAAAACAATGTAATTTTCAGGAAAATGAATGAATCTGGGGAACATTATGCTAAGAGAGATTAGCCAGTCCCAGAAAGTGAAGGGTCATACATTTTCTCTCATATGCAGAAACTAGAGAGTAATCAGGATACCAGAGGGACTCCAGATAATGGAGGAGAAACTTCAGTGGAGCCAGGGAGGTAGGCTGGGAGATAATTAATAAAGGTATCACTTCCACTGACATTATTTGCATATGTGAGAATACCTGCTAATTTCAATATTTTGTATGAAGAAGGGAGAGTGAGGAGGGAGAAGGGGAAAGCCCACCAAGTGCTGTGCGCATGTATGTCACTATCACTAAGAACTACATTATGATGCAAGACCATAATGTGCCAATATAGGCACATAAAAAACCAAAAAATAATAAAAATAATAAATTTATGAAAGTGAAACAATATATAAAAATAAGAATAAGTAAATAAAACTAAAAAAAGTCTTCACAAAGGAATAGCCCCAAATTAGGTGTTAGATTAAGTGCTGAGGTCTAAATGATCAGAGGTCAAGAGACAGAAGAAAGAAAAAGTAAGAGATGTCAGAATGTCTGGATGCAAATTTTTGTAAATAGGGTTCCAATTCTAGAAGCTACTTGCCAAGTCGTTAGACCATTCCAGACTCAGACAGGAGAGAAAAAGCACAGAGGTAATTTTAACAGGCAGACATTCCTATGAATTATTAACTGGCAAAATTCCTCTTCAGTAGCTGCACAGCAACGTGCTTGCCACGGTGAGGTAGCTGCTAGCCAACTCTCCAGCCTTCTTCTAAGAGGCTTGCTGCCTCCCAAGAAGAGAAGGAATGAAAGGACTCCAACAAAGACCTCAGGACTGAGAGAGAGTGAAGAGAAAGGGACAAATCCCCTAGAGAATCTCCTCCCTAAAGCTGAGTTTCAGACTCTTAGCCAAGGGTGTGGTTCATGAGGAGGTGCAGTAAAGAAGTTGGCTGGGTTGCTGTGGGCTAAACCCAGTCCACAGTTGGGGAAGCAAGACATATGCTTCTATTGTGGTTGACAAACCAAGGTGAGAGAGTCTGGATCTACAGAGTGAAGCCTGAAACTTCTTGCTGGAATAGTTGAGAACATGCCGGAAGAAGACCTTGCTGAGTGTCCCACATATATGCCTTTGTATGAGCTAACCAGAAAAAGTAATACTGGGTCCAGCTCCACTATCATGGAACAGGCCATGAAGTGTGATTAGGAGTTCAGAGGCAATAATTGGTAACTACTCAGAAGCAATAGCTAATTATTATTAAGACTCACTTTGTGTCATGTATCTAAACTTATTATTATTATTAATTTTTTTTGGCGGTACTGGGGATTGAACTCAGGAGCATTCTACCTCCGAGCTACACTCCCATCCCTATTTTTTATTCTTTATTTTGAAACTGGGTCTCACTAAGTTGTGGAGTGTCTCACTAGGTAGCTGAGGCTGGCCGCTAACCCGGATCCTCAGGTCTCAGCCTCCTGAATGCTGGGATTACAAACGTGCGCCACCACACCCGGCTTAAACTTATTGAATTTTTCTTATAGACTTGTGATTTAAAAACCATGATGCATCCCAAACAAAGATCATGCGGAACAATTCTAGAGCCAAAATTATTCAGGTCTATTAGTTGTTGTAGAAAAGGAAAACACATACCCAAAGGAACTGGAACTTCTCAGAAGAGGGAAATGTCCTCACAAAGCACTTTCAAGGGTTGGGGTGACAATCAGTCTGAAGACAGTCTTGGTAATTATGATCAGAACTGATAAATTAGGAAAATTACTGGAACAGTTAGTGGACTTAGTTATAGAACACTAACCCACTTATTATTAGATCTTTTGGTCAACCTTATCTAAAACGGAGCCATCAGCTGTTAGTTTCAGAATTATCTCTGGTCATACACTTGGTTTGTTTGGCAAATACAAGTAGAGCTTTGCAAGATTTGTCTTTTACTTTTTCCTACATCTTTCTAATGATAGTACTACTACTGTTTATAATGGTGCAAGTAGTTAACAATCTCAGAATGTCAGCTGGAAGTTTTTTATGGGTACCTTAGTTTAACCCTGAAAGTGGTAACCATCATCTCTTGCAATTATATCACCCAGTCTTTGCCATTAAATTCAGAAAAATAAAGGAATGTTCTATATTCTGAGTGACATTTTATGTTTTGAGAACCAAATAAGCTTAATGATTTACATTGAGAGGTAAATTAGCTATAAATGTGGAAAATTTTCCAATTCTCTTTACCAGTATGTTCTGTTATTATCATTATTGCTATTACCATCATCATTATTATTGTTTGAGATTGAACCCAGGGCCTCACGTAGCTAGGCACACACATGCCACTGAGATGTACCCCCACTCCCTTTTCATATAGTACTTAAAACTCATTCTTAGGGTAGCTTTCTCTTACTCTGACAATAGGCACTTACTATTGAATACCTTGATTTAAGGTGATAGAATTTGATGTAATTCTATTATGATGTTTTCTTATCTAAAGTTTTAGTTGAACCATCTATTATAATTTTTGGTGTAAGATCAATAAGATGTCGTTACCATTGATCTTACATTGAGAATGAGCTCAGATTAATTCTTTAGGTCTCTCCAGATTTATAGCTGGAAGGGAAAGTACAGCTTGGAGTAAATTTATTTAAATCTTCACTGATTGAAACTGAATCTCCTGCAAGTCTTTACGAAAGATGGTTTGTCTGACAGGGCAATATGTACAGCGCATATTAGTGATTTTATGAAACTTTAATTCCCTTTTAGTGCTTTTCATGCTATGGAAATACATTGAAGTAGAGAAAATTTATCATCCACTTTTCAACATTTAATGACTAAAAGAAATAAAGGTAGATCCAATTCATGCAGTACGTACTTTGCATGCTAATCAGTTCCTTTGCTTAAGACCGTGTGTGGGAGCGTGATCTAAATTATGTAAATGTAGTGAGTTGCTCAGTAGGTTCATAGTGGATTGGAAAGTCCCCAGTTCTGCATTTATGTATGTGACCAGTAGTGCAATTTATTTACTTACCTAGTGTCGTAGTAAATATAGTAGAAGTAAATTGGCCACCCAGACTCTCCTACCCTGCAGATACCCTACAAGATGCAGCTTTAGTCACTTATGTATTTGTAGATGCTCCCTACATATTTGCAAAATTAGTATCCAAGAGTGCATGTTTTATTTCAAAAGAAAATGCTTGATATGTCTGGAATTATGGTGAAAAAAAAAATTAGCCAGGCATAGCACGTGACTGGAAATAGATCCTGGCTCGCTGGAAAAAGAAATTCACAAACAGATCATTTCATTCTATCCTAAAACAGTAATGATATTTAGAGTGTAAACCAGACCTAAACTCTTAACTCAACCCATGAAGGTGGAAAAATGGGAAAATCTGGGTCCTTAGTCTTGGAAGATGAGTAGCAGGTCCCACAGAAAAAGAGGAAATGTATGTAACTATTAGCAAAGGTTTCACTACCTTTGACACTGTAGTACAAGTCAAAAACAGCATTGACAATGCTACAGCTTGGATCTGGAATGTTTCTCACCGGACAACATGTTAAAGCTTGGTCCTCAGCTGGATGCTTCTGGAAAGTGGTAGACCCCTTTAAGAGTTGGAGCCTAATGGAAAGTTGAGATTGGCCCTGGAGGGGGACTGTGGAAAACCAAGTCTCATTCTCTTTCTCTCTGCTCCCTGGCCAACATGAGTTGAACAGTTTACCTCAGCCCATACTCCCTGGCCTCAGGCCCCAAAATAAGGTCTATTCAAATACTGACTGAAACCTTAAGAACAGTGAGCCAGAATAAAACCTTTTATCTTTATAAGCTGATTACCTCAGGTCTTTTGTTATAATAATAGAAAGCAAACAGAAGAGATTTTAAAAGTGTACTTGGAACTGGGTTTAAAAAGATGAGTCACATATAGCATGTGATAGGTCTAGGTACACTGAAAATAAAAGAGGAAGTCATAAAGAGATTTTGAGCATTTGGAGCAACTAGAAACAATAGTAAAAGAATACAGAGTTTAGACTCTTTTGGTTTTTTTTTGCAGTACTGGGGATTGAACTCAGGGGCATTCTACTGCCAAGCTCCCTGCCCAGCTCCATTTTTTATTCTTTATCTTGAAACAGGGTCTCACTAAGTTGTGGAGGGTCTCACTAAGTGGCTGAGGCTGGCTGGGAACCTGGATCCTCCTGTCTCAGCCTCCCAAGTACTGGGATTACAAGTGTGTGCCACCACACCCGGCTGAGTTTAGACTCTTACACTGGGTTCTGTGATCACTTCATGGAGAAATGGGGTTGTGAGAATCAAATGAAGCAAGGGAAAAGAGAAGATAGTACATCATCTAGACAAGGTGCCATTGTGGCCTAAATTAGGGCATTCGTGATTAGAAAGGTGAGGAGATGGATTTGAGAAATGCTCTCCCATCTTTTTCTGCAAAGTGAGAACACAAGGAAGCAGAAGACATTGGGGAAAGTCTCCAGGGTTTTTCCTCTGTTTAATAAAGTGGAGAATGAAATCAGTAGGGAAAAAAAATACCACCACACTCAGCTGGTTCTCTATTCCACATCTTAGAACTTTGCCTGGCATGTTCACTAAGTCTCCTGGGTTTGGATCCTGCCCTAGAGTTCTGTAAAGGCTTCAGGAAATATAAATATCAATGGAAAGAAGTATGATGAAAATTCAGTAGAATTCATTGGATCTAACTTTATTTCTTTTGAACACTAAATGTTTAAGCATTAATGATATGTTTTTCATGTGTCTCTGATCAATAAACTATATGCTGGAATATTTTAGTAACATATTGTTAATAATGTAATAGGGTAATAATAATGTGTAATAAGTAACCTTTATAAAGCCATTACAATTTACACCTCATTTTTACCTTTATTAGACACTGTCATCTTCAAAATAATGCTCTGAGTCAAGTGCATAGTCACGGTCTGTGACAATACAAGATCTTCGGGACCCTGTTTCCCAGACCCTAGCTCTGGAACTTGCTCTTTCTTCATGATACATACCATTGGCATTTGAGAACTTAGAATTTAAGCTAAATTCTTCCTTTTCTCTATTTTCTTATAAAACACCAGGGTTATAAATCTGGGGGTGATTTGTTTGGCTTTTTTGTTCTGCATTATTTGTTGTTTACAACTCTCAATCTTGTGAAGCTGAGCAACATGCCTTTGCACTTCATTGAATAGCCATGTCTCAGAAATAATAGTGTGAGCTCCTGAGCTTCTGAGGAGGCTATGGAGAGGCTCCTTATGTCTTTAAAGGAAGAGGAGACACAGGCACTGCTATTTTATTAAGTGTATTTTAAGGGCTATTTAACATTAAGCTACTGCTCTGAAGATTATGAATAATAAGTAGATTACTTGTTTGGGGAAAAAAGTCTATAATTCTATGAAACTGGCTGAGTTAATGCACTAGAAACCTATTAAGCTGAAATCCTCATTGCACAAAAAATGTTATTATTTCAACCAGCAATTCATATAATAATTACTGTTTTTAGATGTCTGCTCCCTCCCCCTTGGTACAGATATTTTCGGTCAATCTTGAAAGAAAAGGTCTCCTGTAAGTTCACCATGCATTGATAATTGATTAACTGAAGAGAGGGGAAGGCAGGCAGAAGAGCCAGAATTGAATATGATTAAATAATCTCTTGATTGTCTCAAAACGTCCAGATACTTTGATCCTAGGAAATCTACTTTTTAGGTTTATCTTTTTTATTTAGAATTATTCATCAAAGTCTTTGCTCACTTTTTCTTGTCTATTTTATTTATTAAGACTTCTATGAAGAAATGCTAAAGTGTAATTCAGGATCTTAAATGTCACAATTTGACTTGTAAACAAAACACAGAAGATAGTGGGTTAGTCCTGACTGGTAGAAAATGAGTCTCGAGGGGCCTGTGAAACAGAAGTGACATCCCAGCAGGACCTAGAAAGGCGAGTTCTGAGCATGCCAGGAGATAAGCAAAAGCACATGGCTTTGGAGAATGTAGAACTGCAGGAAGCCTGCCCAGCCAGCCCTGTGGACTTGAACAGCATCCATGACCACCTTCTCCAGGGCTGTCTAACCTTCAACCCCATCTCCCCAACTCCCCTTCCCCATCTCCACAGCCTCAGTCTGCATAGAGGCTCTTCTCCATGACATCACTGCTGTCTGTTACCCTGTTTTTCTCTTGCAGCTGGTTTTACACAATGGAGGCACCAGCATGGTAATGGCGCAAAGGATTCTGGTACCTATGGTACTTGTTTCCCAGTTTCTCTTTCTGAATGGGGTTTGGCAGTGGCTCCATATCCCTACCCATGGCCTTTTGCTTGCCAGGAGCAAGCTATAGTTCTTTCTATCCTTTCTATCTACCTATCATCTATCTATCTATCTATCTATCTATCTATCTATCTATCTATCTATCATCTATCTATCTTTCTATCTACTTTCTTTCTCTCTCCCTCCCTCCCTTCCTTCCTTCCTTCCTTTCAATACTGGGGAGTGAACCCAGTTGCCTTCTACCTCTGAGCTATACCCTGATCCCATTTTTATTTTTGAAATAGAGTTTCATTACATTGGTGAGGGTGTTTCTTAAATTGCTGAGACTGACCTTCAATCTGTGATCCTCTTATTTTGGCCTCCCAGGTTGTGGGATTACAAACTTACCCCAAAACACCTGGTGAGTTGCAGCTCTTGATGGCCTGAGGACCATAACTCACTCTCCCTCCGCCTCAGGTCTGGTTGTAAATGGTTATCAGTCCTTTCCATTGTCTACCTGTTCTTGATTCTCCTGAGCCCCATCACTGTAAACAGCCACTTCATTGGACGTCCTTCAGTCCATCTTCGCACTGCACCATCTGTTTCCTTCTTAAATGTTGCCAGGATACAACTTTTTTTTTCTAAGTTTCACACTATAACAGATTTTCTTATATGAAACTAATTTTGTGCTTGAACAGTTCATTGAAACCTTCTGATGACCCTGAAAAATAGCCTATGAATTATGTTGGTTTGCAAAGTAGCCTCATTAAGAATGTGATAGAATAAATCAATGTCCCATCCATGTGTAGGGTCAACAAACTTTATAAATTTATAGAGACCTTCAAAGCTCTATTAAGTGTGGGCGTTCCATTGGAGAGATATATGCATATTTTCCAATGGGAAAAGAAAAGCCACTGTAGTTTAGAAAAATAAGGTCTATTTGTAAAAGTATCTGTTAACTTATTGGAAGGATAATGGCATAAATAAAATGCCGCATAGTCTTTCAGTCTTTGTCTCTTGTTTTATATCTGTTTTATCTCTTGTCCGGATTGCTGTTATCATTGAGGATCTGGTGCTGGGACCTGCTGCCTCTCTTCTGCTTTCCAGTAGAATGGCCCAGCAGTGCTGCTTCAGTAGCTGCCCAAGGGCTACAGAAGGAAGTGGAAGGTGGATAGAATGGGAGACAAGGCATTCTGGGGTCTCCCTCAAGTGTTTGCCCATTGCACACTCTCCAAAAGTATTGAGCTACACGGTCTTCCCTAACAGACCATTCCACTCTCCCTTCATCTTCTGCCTTCATCAGCCAGAGTAAATTTTGCTCATTCTTTAAGTCAAGGTGAAGTTGTTATCTGCAACATTTTCATTCTTATTTCCATGCACCGTGTTCTCTTGAGACCTCCATGGTAAGATGTGCTGCGTCACATGTGACTGCTCCTCTATTGGCCTTTATTCCTTCATCCTTGCATCTCTGATATTCAGCGTAGTGTCTGGCATACGTTGGTGCCAGTTTTGTATCGAATTCCACTGTGAGGGGCACCAGTGGACCTATGACTCAGCTTGGATTATATGCTGAAGAATTATCATCCTGTGAAACCCACAACCCTCTATATGCCATAAACAACTCCACAATCTCTATCAAATATACTTAAGTGTTTGCACAGAAAGATGCTCTTAGATCTTTATTATTTGATGGCAATGAATGGTTGACTAAATTTCAAACCAGGGCACCAAGCCAGTAATGGATAAAATGAATGGATCCAGTCAAAGAAAAATTAATTTCTTCCTGAAAAGAGATTTTCTACTTCTTTATGCCCAGATAATTTTCTCATATATCCAATAGTACAGTTAAACAATGGAGAAATTAATTTAGATCAGTTTTCTCCTGATTTTAAATAAAACCATAACATAAACCCTTTGAGTTTATTCAATTGTAAAATAATCCAGTAGTTTGGGTAAGATTCAATTATATATTGGCTTAATTGAAATTAAGTTAAACAAGTATATGTCAAAATTCTGTCACACTAAATAAGATTTTATGCTACTCTAGGAATAGATATTTAATTCTCGTATTACTTTACAGATGAGGGCATTAGTCTGGGGATATAGCTCAGTGGTAGACTGCTCGCCTTCCACACATGAGGTCTTTGTTTCCATCACCAGCACCACAACAAGTCAAAACAAAACAAACAGCAGCAACAAAATGATGAAATAGGATTTTCAGAACAATTGGTGAGAATTTCACAAATATGTAGAAGCTATCTTTTATTGATTTCGTACACAATAAAATCAAATTCCAATTTATGCCCAGGTGATAGGCATAAAGTAAAGAAAGAAGAACCTGAAAAAGTAAATTTAAGTTTTGTAAAATATCCTATAAAATGCCTTCCCTGGTAGTCTCAAGAATGATTTTTCTTCTCCATTTTACTTCTAGTAACCAGTGAAGCTGAGCATATGTATTCAATCATTTTCCAAGTTAGTTAGGTATTTATAGGAAAAGGCTACTCTATAATCACACTTCCATACCCTTCCTGTATCCTCATAGATATGTATTATTGGATAATACATTTTTAAAGAATTTACACTTTATAGTCTATTCCACAATGGATTTGAGGAACATTTTAAAGTGAAACACACATAAATCAGAACAATTAAAATTTAAAGGCAAATAAAAAACCAATTAGGAGGAAGATAAAGGCCGATGAAATGGCTTGCTAGAATGATTTAGTTACATCCTTCAAGCACCACTGTGCGCCCTGTGGTTCATTCACTAGCAGAGAGGAAATAGACATTAGGTTACTGTCTTCTCATTTTCTCTTCCTCCTTAGAGAATATTTCTTGGCTCAGCTAAAATGTCCCTGCATTGAAAACAGTGGCAACTTTGGGGAGGTGTCCTGCCCTCTACGGGGCAGTACCAGTGTATAAATTCCAGTTTGAAGAAAGTAGTGAGGTCTTTCCAAACATATCTCACTACAAGCTGAAATGATGGCATTCAAGTATAATATAGAGAATTTTTTAAAAAATCACAGTTTTATCTTTTATTCTAAGCACACATCTTTATGATGATGTAAATCTAAATAGATATGACTCATGCTTTTGAAAGTAAAAGATTAGTTCCTGCCTCTGAGCTGATCGTATCTCCTTCTCCCAGGGACTTTGGGTGGTGGAGTACATCTTCCCCCTCTGCAATCTGTCAGCTGCCTGGTACAAGCTGCCACTGATGTCATCTGCCTAAGAAATCTCCCTCTGTCCATCCTTGGCTGGGTGCACACTGCCACAGCAGCCCATAATGAATAGAGACACCCCCTTCATCTGAATTCCCTTCCCACAAGCTGAAGGGACTCCATTTTCTTCTTTAACTATCTCTTAAATGTCAACTTTTCAGTGGCTTAGATTAAAATCCTGTCTCATGTGCTTGCTGTTTTTGTGATATTTGACAAATTAACCTCTGTGTCTTTTGTTTCTGTACCTTCAAAATGTCATGCTGTCTCCCTAATGCTTTGTCTTGAGAAGTAGATATGCTGTTCATCACAGGGATGATATCTAGTGTCAGTGCCCGCTGATTCCTTCTCTCCTTCTTATACCCTGGGTGGGACTTGAGTTTCATGGTACCTTGTGACCTGGGCTGTCTCATGGCTGACTTTACTCAAATAACTGGAAAGTATGTCTATCACTATAGACTCTGCTGATTTCTTTGTCACGTTTGACTATTGGTTGTAATTTGCATTCTGCTCTTGCTGATCAGTTTTATATAGGCAGATTTTGAATAATCAGTGTTCCCTTAAGCTAGGTGATATGTTCTATTCACATGGATAGTTCTTTTCACTGGAGGAATGCCTAGGGAGGCATATCCCTTGTGTCTCAGCTATAAGTCTGTCCCCCTTCCCCCATTCTTTCTTTTTCTTTTTATGCTACTAGGAATCCAACCTAGAGGCATTCTACCTCTGAGATGCATCCCTTGCTACATTTTTTATTTATTTAGATACAGAGTCTCACTAGGTTGCTGAATGTCTTACTAAAGTGCTGAGTCTGTCCTTGAACATATGATCCCCCGGTCTTAGCCTCCCAAGTACTGGGATTACAGGTGAGTGCCACCATACCCAGCTAGATGTTCCCATTCTTCAGTCGAATAAGCTCAGTGTGAGAGATTGGTCTTGCTTCCCTTTGGGTATGTAAATTTACTCTGAAGTCATCTTCTTGACTTGTTAAGTCATTAGGAATGCATTTATTACCCGCAGTAAAATCTTGGTGGATAACGGTGTGTGACAATGCTGCTGTCCTCCCAACAGCCCCATCCACCATCACCCCCCATGTTTGCCACTAATCCGTTATGAATTTCTGGCTTGGGTGATGACCAGAATAAAAGTTAATAGGTCATATGAGAAGCCTCATGTAACCAGCCTCTTGACAAATGAAAGAATGTTAATATTTTCTAAGTTATAATTACTATATGTTTCTTTAGTTACTGAGCAGGCAAGTATCAAAGATAAGGTACTTTGAAATTTGTGATCCTGACTTATACTCTTTCCCAAATAAGGATCATGTCTTAGCTGAATAGGGTTGAGCTGAAGAGAATCTTTTCTCAAAATTTAATTTGTTCAATTCAATTATTGGGCTTGTTTTAAATCAGTGCATTATATGGAATCATATAAAAGTTTAGTATAGGAAAAAAAAAATAAGAGGCTTTACCTAATGGCTGGTCTTATTAACCTGCATTAAGGCTCTTTGGTGACTAGAGTGTCTCCCCCACCAGGATAAGTGAAGCTTTAATATACTCAGACAGTCAAAAGAAGCCCTTGTATTGTGCACCATAATTAATACGTCCATTTCATATTGGTGTATAAGGCATGTGTTTTGCTGATGCTTAGTTACACACAGAGAAAGAAATTAACCAATCAGTGTGACTTCTGAAGGTTTTTGTTAGTGCATGTTGGTTAGCCACAGCATCAAAATGAAGAATAGGGCTTATTTCCAAAGGCTAGGTCATGATTTAAATTTGTGTAAATACCTGCATTTAGTTAGTTAATTATATGTTATTAAGAACAGAATAGGAATTTTGTTTGGAATGTATCCATCAAAATACTACCTATATTCATTTTAATTTTGCCTTTACAATTGAGAACTAAACTTTGAGGCATGATTCATAGTACTGAACTGATATGTATAACAACATATAGCATTATCATTGGGAACTCCTGTTTAAATGGTGAGATGGAAGAGAATTTAGCAATTGTTAGTATTAGGATATCAATGTGAAAGCTTGTTTCAATATTCAAAATATTAGATTTATAGATCAGTCAATCCTTGAATGCATTCATCCCAATAATAGTTATTAAAGACTCAATGTATGTCAAAGCCTGGGTAAGATTTAATAATATATATAACCCAAGGATGCAGCGCTTGCCTATGGAAAACAAGCACACGGCCTATAGGGAGAAAAAGTGGTGTGTATTCAGCACGAGTAAGGTGCAAAGTAGAAATGCTGTTGAGACATGATAGAAGCTCCGAACCTTAGACAAGGATCAGGCTGAGCCAAGAATTGGTGAGGAGCAAAGTGAGCCATGTGAAGAAGAGAACTACAGCCTTCGGACTCTCAGGGAGAGAGGCAGAAGGATCCAGTGCAGCTGGGATGGTTATGTACTTTGGTTTCCTCGTAGGCGATGGCAGAGCCTGCATGAGTATTCAGGTACTGGGTAGTCTCATATTTGTTTCTAGGGCAAATTAGTTGTGAGTTATATAA
Organism: Graphiurus murinus; assembly: GCA_004027655.1. NCBI lineage: Eukaryota > Metazoa > Chordata > Mammalia > Rodentia > Gliridae > Graphiurus > Graphiurus murinus. The sequence goes on along the minus strand of PVLC010002887.1, from coordinate 82,795 downwards.
TAGGGTGGGTACTAGATCTAAGTAGTGGTTTTATGTCTTGGAACCAGGATTTTTAAGTTCACATTTTGGCAATGCTCTCACAGACACTGAAAATAATATTTTACTAGCTATATGCTCATGTAGCCCAGTCAAGTTAATATACAAAATTAACAATCATAGGGATAAAATTGAAGAAAGAAGAACACATTATTAATTAGGGGTGGGGGCTGTGAGTGACTGAGTTCCTACAGAACTGAGCCCTCTGCATGGCTTGAACCTTTCTCAATGAATCGACCCACCAGATGCAAGGAGGGAATGCTTCACCTGGGCTTCCATCCATGAACAGTCCCCCCCCCCCCTCCTGAACCCTCAATGTATTGTTCTTTTGAAGAATAATTTGTGAAAGACAATGATTTACATTTGGGAATCAAGGATTTGGCTGGAGATAGAGTAAAGCTAGGGGAAATTTCATAGATATAAATCCTAACTCTCTTAGGTTCAAGAAACAGAAGGGCACACGTGATCTGGCAAGCTCTGGTTAGGCATGGGGTTATAAATAGGGTAGAGATGATTTTTAAAATACAGATTCCAAATGCAACTGTGACCTACCGAGTCCAAATTCCTAGGTGTGATATTTGAGCTGTTCTACTTTTATGAAGTTGCAAAGATGACTAGAACATGAATCCAAATTTGAAAAATACCAAACTAGGGTCTGGAGCCAGCACTAAGGAATATCAATTTAGATAACCAGGGAAGGAGAATAATACAATGATAGCAACTGCTGTTCTGCGGTTGGAATGGACCCCCAAGTTCCTGTATTGGAAGCTTATTCCTAAGTGCAACAGTTGAGAGGAGGGACTTTTAGGAAGAGATTAGGTCCAGAGGGTTGGCTCTGCCATCAGACAGGGGTTAATGCTGTTATCAAGGGAGTGGGTTCTCATGCTTTCTCATCCCTCTTACCTTGCATCATGGGTTGATGCAACAAGAAGACCCTCACCTGAGGTCTTCTCAGCCTCCAAATCTATGAGAAATATTTTTTTTATTTATAAATATTGCATTCTCTGGTATTCTGTTATAGTAGCACACATTGTACGTAGACAAGTAGCAACAGCAGTGATAATAATAACTGAAGCTAGAGACAGAGCCTAGATTGACAGTAGAAAGAACTCCTTCTAATCTTGGGCTAGAAGTATGAAATGGGCTACTAAGGAAGAAAAGGGGAAGGGCAATCTCTCCCCAAAGCACTGAGCAATCATGAAATGTGTAGTGAGAGACAGGCTATTTTGATATATTCAGTTATGAATCAATGGTTTCTGCGAACTTCTCACTCATTCTCGCTGAATGGTTGGAATTTGTTTCACTGGAGGGCAAGAGGAAGAATGAAGCAAAGAAACACAAAGAACTCTGGAAGCTTTGTCATTGCAGAAAGCTCCCTCTCCTTCCCCAAACTTTAACCTGAGGTTAGAAGTGGGGCTGCTCCACTTTTCAAAGGCTGTAACTGCAGTTAGCTCTCTGCAGTACTCTCAGGGGGTTCACTATCATCAGCCCAGACACATGCAACTAACCACCCTGCTTGTTAACCTGAGCAACCCACTAGATTTATTTCCAAGTAGTATTTTAAATTCTAATTCAGCTAGAATTCAAATTAGATAAAATAATGTCTATTAAAATTTTGTGTGCTCTGTCAGGGACTAGCACAGTATCTAGAACATAACATATGCTCAACAAATATTGAATTAGTGTATTCTAACAAATACCATTTGAAAGAATGGAAATCTTAGCATCAGTGCTATATTTTCTTGGTCATTTTGGGAGTTAAAGACTAAGATATTGAAGGCAAATAAGAGCTAGAGGAATTTACGGGAGGGACCATGCTGGTATGAAGTAAAGGGAAAAAATTGTTATTCAAATTCATCTACCATAAACACAGAGTTTGACTTAAATAAGAAAAACATATTGACAATTGGATAAACATTGACAATTGGATAAACAGTGCATGCTATGAACTGCTGCTGTTGATGATGATTCATCTTAATGGGAGATGAGAAACAAATTTTAAAATAAAACTGCATCAATACAATAAAAAATAAACACTGTAATTTAAGATGAACATTTAATACAAAAAACACAAAATTTTCAGCAATCATTTAAGGGGAATTAAGCTTCCCAATGTGGCAACATGGAGGCATGGAACTATTTAGGAGAGCAAGCAGTAAGTATTTCGTTGCATTAGTTGGAGAATGAATCATGGGCCAGCAATCCCATTCCTGAGAGTTATATAAACAAGAAATTCCATATACAATAGGCTCACAGGAAACATCATACTAAATGGGGAAAAACTGAGAGAGTTCCTCCTAAAAACAGGAAAAAGACAACCACTTCTTTTCAATATAATAGTTGAGACTCTAGTCAGAGCAATAAGGCAACAGAAGGAAATCAAAGAACAAATAGGAAGGGAAGAACTAAAACTGTCCCTATTTGCAGATGTCATGATGCTATACTTAGAAGACCCAACAAACTCAACCAAAAGGCTTACAGAACTGACCACAAAATTCAGCAAAGTGTCTGGATACAAAATTAGTCTTAAAAAATCAGAAGCTTTCCTCTATGCCAACCATAAATCTGGTGAAAAAGAAATCCAGAAAAGACTTCCACTCATGATATCCCCTCCAAAAATAAAATACTTAGGAATAAACCTAACCAAGGAGGTAAATGATCTCTACAAGAAAAATAATAAAATATTGTAAAAGGAAATCAAAGAACTTGGAAGATGGAGGTATCTTCCATGCTCTTGGGTAGGCAGAATAAATATCATCAAAATGGCAATTCTTCCAACAGGTATCTATAGATTCAATGTGATACCTATTTGTCCCATCGTGGTCCTCTTGCAAGAGGCATCACCACCCAAGAATTAGAGGAAATGGATCAGCTGTGTACATGGCAGCATGGATGTTTGTATGATAACACCACACACATAGAATAAAGTGCATGCACATCAAATACATCAAATAATATACCTGTCTTAATCTACACTTAAACACAGTTTATACCCAAAATGAAATGCAACATAGTTAAAAATTCTCCTGAAAAAGTTACTGACCAATCAAAACAAAATCCCAGAACTTGCTATAAAAATCCCAGTGCCTGAAGGGAGCTTTGTACAGAGCAAAGACAGTAACACAAGACAAAATTGGAAGTACAAAGACATGAGTTTGCACTTGAATTTCTAAAAGGAAAAAGGAAGGGGGGTGAGTTATTTTTCTTCTTCTGCTACAGAAGTTAAAGTGATTTCAAATGATCTTCCATTTACTAGACAGATTTCTCTGTTTTTGCATTCTCTGCTAATAAATTGATAGATATTTTAACATAAACCTATCTTCACCCTTCCCCAATAATAAAGACGCCCTTGGCAAAGGGCTTACTATATCTGCAGAGCACCTGGGAACAGTTTTAAGAGACCAACTCTATAAAGAACAAAAACAGTGAAGGTCAATAAGGTATTACGGTAACAATAACTAGACAAGGACTATGGAAATCAAAACAAACCTTCAGCCCCTTCAGGGGGCTGTATTCTGAGGACAACCTGTGTAAATAAAGATGGGGGAGATGAGAGACCAGTGGTTCTAGGCAGCCCATGAGATAATGATTCAAATTAAGGATTGAAACTGGGAAAACGCATTGGGCCCCAAAGACCCAATTCTGACCAATCACAAAAGAGCAGATGGGGGCAACAAGAAGGTATAAAAGCTCACCTCCCAGGAACCTCAATGGTTACTCTCTTCTAGGGACCCTTCCCCCTGGATTGGGGGAGTTATTTTTGTTTTCCATCTTTCCTTGGCTTACAAATAAATGTTCATATTTGTATACCCTTCTTTAGTCCTTGCATTTCATTGTTCAAAATCTACTGGACTAACCTGCAATGCCACCAACAATGTTTTAGAGTTCCCACTTCTCTACACTCTCCAGAATTTGTTGTTGTTTGCGTTTTTAATGATTGCCTTTCTAATTGGGGTTAAGTCCTATCAGAGTAGTTTTGATTTGCATCTCTCTGATTGCTAATGATGTCGAACATTTCCTCATACATTTATTGGACATTTGGATTTCTTTCTTTGTGAAGTGTCTGTTAAGCTCACTTGCCCATTTTTTGATTGGGTTATTTGTTTTCTTAGTGGTAGGTGTCTTGAGTTCTCTATATATTTTGGATATCAGTCCTCTATCAGACACAGGGTGTACATTCACAAACATAATAAGTCAATCACTAAACCGGTCATGGCCGGGCGTGGTGGTGCATGCTTGTAATCCCAGCATTTGGAAGGCTTAGAAGGAGGATCCGAGTTCTCGGTCGGTCTCAGCTACCTAGTGAGGCACTCCGCAACTTAGTGAGACACTGTTTCAAAATAAAGAATAAAAAATAGAGCTGGGCGTATAGCTCAGAGGTAGAATGCCCCTGAGTTCAATCCCCAGTACAGCAAAACAAACAAACAAACAAACAAACAAACAAACAAAAAACTAAACCAATCATGAGAAGGGTGGTGGGGGAGGGAATGGGGTAGGAATTGGAGAAGGGAATTGTGTGCATGTATGCTTCTACCAGTTTGTACCTCTCAACAATGTATGATTACAATGCACTAATAAAATAAAATAATTTCTAAAAAATCCCCTGGAAAAGAACCCCATAGAAGGAGACACTCTGTATTATTTTGGCACCCCAAATGAAATGGGAAAAAGGAAGGGACCCAGTGGAGAAAACATTTGATTACATTCTCTCATACCAGAACTATGAACGTGGATTTTCAAAGTTTTGAGGTTTGTACCGAATGAAAAAAGACTTAATTGTGGTTTATTTTGAATATTCAGTGTGAAGTAAACCTTGTCAGGATTAAGGACAAAGGTAGGGGTTAAAAATTATTTAACCTGCCAATTCAATAAATACGGCTGTATATACAGATGGACAATGTCCATGCCCTATATAAAAATAGAAATCTGACCCATGACCTTCAGCAACCTGCCCTTGTTTATAATAAGCCGGAGCCAGCCAGCTGTCACCTACACAAGAGATAGATTGCCATCAATACAGACAATACGGGAAGCCAAATAGTAACTTCCATAACCATTGGCTGAAGACAGCTAGGATGTGGCTAGTAACCAATGGTTTCCTTAATTTTTGTCTTTGGTTCCAAAGTAAGGCCATCCAGAGAAAGCAAATAAACAATCATGAAGATGCCCCTTTTAGTCTGACCCCTTCAGCTTGCCTACAGAGCCAACCTCTCATCAGGATGCACCCAGCCTTCCCCTTTCCCTGTACAGACCTTTCCAGTCCTCTGCCTGACTCTGGTCCATTTACATCTCATTTTCCTTTATCTTTTACCCTCCACTTCACTCTGCTTTCTTTCTGTAACCAGCTATAATTGTGGACTTTATTAACAGAAGGAGGGACATCTTTCTATCAGTAAACAGAAACATCCCATTATACTTTCTGCTCAATTATACTTTTTCCCTTCTGCGAACCAGAAACTTGCAGCATCAAAGAGCTTCTTTCCCCTTGTCATGTCTAAACTTTATACTTCAAGATCAGATATTATGAAACAGTTTATAGAGCTTCCTCTTTTATCTTAAGATATTTAACTTTGAGTGAAAATGTTAATTTTTTCTAACAGATGCTATAAATTTGATAGTATTACCTAACTCTGGTTAGATTGAGGACATTAGAGTACCTACTACTGGCATAAATTATTATAACTGTAAAATCATTAATTAAAGTATAGTAAGAACTATAAAATTTTTCATATTTATTAACCTTATTATCTTTCTCAAGGATTTATTCTAAGAAAAATAATCTAAACCAATAATATATTTGAGGATTAATTTTATTATTTTCATATTCATAGTAGCAAAAATTGTAGAAAAGCCAAAATATGAAAAAGGGAATGACTACCTATTATTTTGCACTTGGCATTGTATATAGTTCATAAAACAAAGTAAACTGGAAAACACCTAATTTAATGGAACATCACATTAAACTATTCAAAAAACCAAATAGAAAAATGACAAGCCCATTTGCTACATGAAACATGTACAGAAGAACATGCTGGGTTATTAATCTCAACCAAAATGCGTGCATTAGCTATAATTGCAACTAAAAATATATCACACACTTGCAAATGAAATACATATATGTCTATATATTTTACAATGGAAGGATTATAAAAAAGTTATTAAAATGTACTTTTTCTGTGGTACTGGGGATTGAACTCAGGGGCATTCTACCTCAGAGCTATACCCCCAGCCCTATTTTTTATTCTTTATTTTGAAACAGGGTCTCACTAAGTTGTGGAGTGCCTCACTAGGTAGCTGAGGCTGGCCGTGAACCCGGACCCTCCAGTGTCAGCCTCCCAAATGCTGGGATTATAAGCATGAGCCACCACGCCCGGCTCATTAAAATGTACATTTTATATGTCAATCTTGCATTAATAAATAATAAGAAAACTAAAAGAATGTTGGGTTTTACTTACATTATAAGCATAAAAACCCTCTGAAAATAAAATTGTGTACAATTGCAAGAAAATAAGCTTGTAAAGCTGCTAAATCTTTCTAAAGTCAAACTATTTTTTGTATGACTTGTTGTTATTGGGTTTGTAAACTAAAAGTCAGTGAATACATTTGACAGGCATTAGATCCATACACATATTGGCACATTCCTTAAGGCTGTGACTCTTGTTTAAAATTATTTGGAATAAGGATCTTGTTGACAGTGATGGATTTCACATCATTTTTGTCATTAAATCCAAACCGCAACTAATGTTGGTTTTGCCAACTTGTCTCATCCTTTCATTGGTGAGGAGTTCGTTTTGAAATGAAAGTTTCTCTTGAAATATGGCACTGGGATTTGTCTACAGGTCTTCTTTTCATGTATTCCTTACCTTCTCTTAGTTGTTGAAATTAATGACTAGTGTACACAGGCTCAAATGTGTTCCTGTAGTCATAATATTGTTAATTAGTGCCAAAGTTTAGCAGCATATAATAAAAACAATGCATATTGTTTTCTATATAAATGAGACACTTAGAAAGTGCAAGCCATTTATTGTACTCCATAAAATAGACACTAACATATTGGAAATACGCATTAGCATATTCAGGTTAACAAGGTTCAAAAGTTGTTTTGAAGGCAGCTCGGTGCCTTGCTTCAGTTACTTTCTGACAGTTCATTAGTTTGTAATTTTTACTGGCATCATTAAGGGCCCACATCCTTAGTGGTAAAGCCAGTGATCTACAGTAACAAATAAGAACATATGCAGTCTACTTGGCAGACACTGAATTTTTGTCAGCTGTATGACCACCAGCTCAATAAAAAATGTCAAGAGTATCTCCAGCCCAACTGAAAAGAGCTTGCTATATCACCCCTTCATTAAGTAAAGTAGAAAAATATTTTCTTTATCATGGTATTTGAAGATGTCCTCCGTGCGCAGTATCCTTCTATCTTCTTATTTTAAGTTTGGAGGGCCTGAGACTTTCAACTCCCCTCCTGAACAATGTAATATGTAGTCTTATTAACCCATACCTATGGGTTAGAAAATGCAGACATCATTCATCACATTTTCATCTATTAGAAAGATGGTGTAAAGATTTCCCCGACCCTTAGCAGATACTCCAAACCAGTTTCGATTCCCCACTTGTGTTACTGAAGGATTCAGTTGTCTATTCTCTGTTCCTAACCACCTCATAGGACCCAGTTTCTCTGTTAGGATCCAGCATCACCTTTCCAGTTACAAAACAAACAAACAAAAATAAATAAAAACGACTGGGAGGGCACAGACACTACAGGGAAATCTTGTTTCCTTTACCTTTATTAGAGGACTAGATACCCAATGCAGAGCAACTTGGAAAGAAAGCAGGGAGGAGGAGAAGTGGGTATTGGTTTCCTATCAGGGCATGGATAAGGAAGGCATTTGGAGGGTGTGTCTTCCCTGCAGAAAAATGAGTAGGAGGCATGCTTCTGAAAATAAAGGGGTGAGTTTGTGAAGCTCCTCTGAAGGTAGGAAGCTTGCAGAGGGCATCTGAAAAATAGGAGCCATGCAGTACCTGGAAGATGTTTGTGGAATCTGATGCTATCCAGGTTCTGCACCTGCTGGGGGGGGGGGGATGTGTGAAGCCACCCTCGGGCATCAGAGGCCCCTGCAGCAGAGCGACGTCAGCTGAGGCTGTCTGTCCTTCGTTCAGTCACCTGGTGAGGACAACAACAGCTGTGGCCAGTACTGCAGGACCACGATGAGCAAGCATGTGACCGGCCCTGCTCATCTGGAGCCCTTTGTGGCAATCTTCTCTCCCGCAGGACTCAGAAGGCCGCCATGTGGCAGCAGCACCAGGAGGAGGCAAGAGAGGAAGCCCTTGAGAAGGGGAAGAAATCAGAGAGGAGTGGAGTGTGAATTGGACAGTGATTGAGATAATGATACTCAAATCTGAATAAAAAATGACAGAGCCAGAGTGTACCAGATTGGACTGAATTAGGTTTTCCACCACTATTAGTATATTAGTGTAGTGGGTGCTCTAGAGCTAGTATGATTTGGGTTGTACCAAAAAAAAAAATCAATTTTATTTTAAAAATTATTTAAAATTCTTTATTTAATTCCTATGTTCGTGGAATGGGTTTTCAGAGAAACTTTATACTCCTTAAATATGTTAATATTTAAGCAAAACCCAATGAAGTGGGCAGATAAGTTACTGTTATTGTCATTTAGAAATAAGGAGTTGGCACCTTAAAGGGACTGCAGTTTTTTCTTGTAAACCAGTGTCTCCTTATTCCAAGATCAATGTTCCTCTTAGTCTCCTACTGAGCCCTCCAAATATTCACCAAGGACGCTATGATCCATCATTAGAGACAGTGTGCCATTCTGTTTTTCTAATATTGGGGAAACCTTTCATAATTAATGGTATTCTGTTGCACTTGTAACAAACTTTGCAAATAGAATCTGGCTGCACTATATCCTAGCCAGGAGCCTTATTCTCAAAAAGAGCATAGGGAGATGGAGAAAAAGGAGACAAGAGCCTGGTGTGGTGGTGCGTGCTTGTCATCACAGTACTTGGAAGGCTGAGACAGGACGATTGCAGGTTTGCAGCCAGCCTCAGCTACTTAGTGAGGCCTGTTTCAAAATAAAGAATAAAAAATAGGCCTGGGGGTGTAGCTGTAGCTCACAGGTAGAATGCCCCTGGCTTCAGTGCCTGCTACCACACACACATACACACCAAAAAAAAAAAAAAAGGAGACAAGAGGACATTGTATCATGCGTACATGAGAACATGGGGGATTTGGGAATTGATATGTCCTTAAAAGCACTTACTAAGAGGCCAGTAAAGTCCTTAGAATAACAACAGGACACAAAGCGGCGGTTCCGACCTGAAAGCCACATCATTATCTTCACGGAAAGCAGGGGAGAGTTGCAGACTAGAGGAGCCTCTGGTGCCATGGGAACGAGGAAGTGCAAAAGACTTCCCTGGCATGGAGGGAAGGAGTTGTTAGATGTTATCAATATATTAATATTATCATCTATCATGGTTCCATAAACTATTAATATGTTACTATTATATATTCATAAATACAAATCTTATTTATGAGACTGCTAAGTTGTTATTTTATTTTTATTTATATTTTATTTAAATTTAATTTATGGGTGATAAATATATATGTATCTTATGTGTTTATATTTCTGCTAAATGCAAGATTTGTTTATTCAATATTAAATGTACCATATCATTATTACATATTGATTATTTATATATAGTCGTGCATAGCATTTTGGTCAACAGCAGAGCACATGCATGATTTGGTCCCATAAGATTATAAGTGGAGCTGAAATTTCCTGTTTCCTAGGGACGTCATAGCACAATGCATTATTTGGTTTCTTGGTGATGCTGGTATATACTTGCCTTCCATGCGTCTAGTTATTTAAGAATATAGCACATACAATACATTAGAACTGTGCATAATATGTACAGCATGTAATACTTCAAAATGATGACATACAACCTATGTTACTGGTTTATGTATCTACTATGTTTCATTTTTCAGCACTATTTTAGAGTATACTCTTTCCACCTATAAATACCGAAGCAAAAGAAAAATTAATTATGAAGCAGCCCCAGGCAGGTCCTTCAGGAGGGACTCCAGAGCAAGGAGTTATTACCAGGGGAGATGACTGGGTCATGCGTGCGGTGGCCCTTGAAGACCTTCCAAGGAGATAGAGAGTGGGGTTGTGGACAGGGAAATTGATTATCTAGACCCTGTAAGGTGTAAGGTATGCACTTGTATCTAAGTTTTCAACCAAAGAGTTCATAAAGTATAAAAATTTAAATTTAAAAATCATTAATGAAAAAAGCTTGTAGAATAAGTATACAAAGGAGAATTTTTTACATATAGCTAAGTATTGTTAGAAGAGTCAAAAAATTAAAAAAATGAAATTTAGAAAGTAGAAAAGTTATAGTAATCTAAGATTAATTTATTATTGAAGAAAGATGTATTTTAAAAATAAATTTATTGTAGCACGAGGGCAGCATTTATAAAGCCTAGAGTGGTGTGTGTTAATGTGGTAGATCTCTCACTGATTCACCCAGAGCAACATCCAGTCCTGCAAGTTCCATTCTTAGTAAGTAGCCTCTACAGGGGCATCATTTAAAAAAAAAATCATTGACACTGTAGTTTTGCTCTACTTTTTCCATGCTTACACATGTTTAGATACATAAGTACTTACCATTGTGTTAGAATTGCCTACAGAATTCTGTATAGTAACGTGTTTGTTGGGGTTGGATGCAAAAAGACCCCTTGAAGAGCTCATAAATTGGTGTTTGGAGTTGATGTAATTGAGTCATGAGGGTTGTAATCCCAGAAGTGGATGGATTGACCTGGGTGATACCCAGTAGGCCAGTAGTGTGAGGTGGAAAAAGTTGTCTTGGGGGAGCAGCCTTGGAGATTATATAGGGGTCCTCCTCCCCCGATCTCTCTCTTGCTTCTGGCCTCAGTGATGTGAGTAGCGCAGCCCATGTGCTCTCCTTCGGCCTCTGGACGCTATGCCCTGAGATTCGTGGACCCCAGCCCCACATGGACTGAGTCCAAAACCATAAGATGATAAATCTTCTTTCTTCTAAATTATGTAGTGAGGTCTTCAGATTATGGCTGCCAGAATGCTGACAGATACAGTGTTATACAGGTTAGTAGTTTAGGAGCAACAGGCTATACCACATAGTCTGCATATGTAGTATCCTTTATTATAATAACATATTATCTCTGTAATATATTATCTCTGCTTATGTAAGTATATTCCATGATCTTTGCACAATAGTGAAATTATTCAACAAAGCATTTCTCAGAATGCATCCCTGTCCTTGTGTGACGCATTAGCCTGTAGCTATCTAAAGCTTGTCTGCAGAGGGTGCAGGAGGACTTTGCACATGGGGGATGCATCTCCTTCTGGTCTGGGTGCTTCTTCCATTTTGCTTCTGAAGTCCCTGGCTGACAGCCACATGCATTGTACCCAGTGCAGACATCCCAGCCCAGGTAGCCAGTGGTGTCACAGTGGGAAGCCTCCCAGAGAATCTTTGGCAACCCGGTACTCAGCTTGCTGCCTGCGACTGGGCCAATTCCATGAAATCCTCATCTTCTGTCAGGTCAGGGCCACATCCTGTTCTGTAGCATCTGCCTAATAGACAGACAGGGTGGGGCTACTGCAAGTCTGTTTCTTCCTTGGGGTTCATTCAAAAGCCCTGCCACTCATTCTCATTGTCATTAGAAATTCTGATTTATGTTGGTTTTCACTCAGAACTACTTCCCAAGATTTATCCTATTCCTCTTATCCTGAAACTCTAAAAAAAAAAAAAAAATCTCAGAATGTTTTATGACTAAGAACCAACTGAATTAAAATCACTCCTGAGGTGAAGGGATGCTACTTCAAGCTACCCCTGCCTGGCTAATTGGCACCTCTTCCCAGAGGTTCTCACCCTACAATAGACCTTGCTTGCCCTAATAACCCATCGATACTAGTAAGGTGTTGACTACATATTTTTTAGACCTATCTACATTCATGTTCTCCTACCTATTCTACTATGTAGTAAAAGATAGTACAGAGAAGACATTTCAGGGACAGAGGACACAGTAGGACTTTGGAACCAATGAACTCCATATTTGAACTCTGGATCTGAGTATCACTAATGATGTGATTTTGACCAATTATGTAATTGTACTGAAAGTCAGTTTAATTTTATGTGAAATGGAACTACTGAAATCTACTCTATGGGATAGTAAAAGAATTAATTAGTTGCATGTTTGCATCTATATTTCTAATGTCTATAGTATGAGAGGTCAATAGTGACAGTTGTCATAAAGAAAGAGATGGAGGAGGAGAAAGAGGAGGAAGAGGAAGAGGAGGAGGAGGAAGAGGAGGAGGAGGAGAAGAAGAAGAAGAAGGAAGAAGAGAAGAAGAAGAAGAAGAAGAAGAAGAAGAAGAAGAAGAAGAAGAAGAAGAAGAAGACGACGAAGAAGAAGAAGAGGAAGACAGCAATGATATATACCATTGTTATGTTAGTTTTGCTTTGGGTAACTATGTGAAGAAAACAATGAAAAAAGAAGCATTGCAACCCAAAGAAAGGAAACTCGGGAAGATATAGCTGTGCATAGAAGAAGGAAGACACATTACAAGGAAGAAAGAACTAATGGGTGGGAAGAGGTGAGATTTCAACAAGGTTTGGCCATATGGATGTAGAGTACTCAGAGAACTTGATTACTGTGGTTTTCATTTTAACAAGCATAACTCATATTAAATAGTTCCCTTTGTGAAATATGTTTTCCTGTGCCTATTTACAACTCACCACACCTTGGCGTTGACTTCTTCCCATTTGCCAGTCTCTGGTCAAGGGAGGGTTAACTGGACCATGTAAGGCCACAGAGATCAGTTCTTCTTACCTCTCCTGATGGCTTTCTTTCCTCTTTTTGTGAATGATGTGGTAGATGGGGCCGGAAGATTTTTCCCTTTGGGCTGTAACAACCTTTTTTGGAGATGTGAATTAAGAATGGTAGAATTAGCTAAAAATAACATGGGAATAATTGAGCTTTCATGAGTTTAGTAGTTCAGGCTGAACCACTGTCTAGGGACAAACATAGGGAGAGAAGAGGAGAAGGAGGGAAGGAAGAGATTAAAAGGAAAAGGAAAGGGAACTAGGAGAAAAAGAACCCCATCACCCCACAGTTTGAAGTCATGAACAGTCCATGAAATTTGAATATGATTTAACTAAAATCAAGAGTATATACAGAAAAATAGAGGATAGCATTTATCAAGTTTCTACTCTGCTTGTGATATATCAATATAGGAATGAGATATTACTAAAGTATGTCAATCTTTCCTGTAAAGAAAACACTTCCTTGGTCTGCTGAGTTTCCAAGACTCTGTGATGTTTGGCTGACAGTTTTGTACTTTGGATATCTTTTGTTTTCTAGCTCAGATTGTGAGATTTTTTTTACTGTTGCCCCATCATGTTTGAAAATTGAAATTTCAGTCTCCAGAAGAGATCACATTCTGGAAAACAAAACCATAAGTAAATTTAGATTGAAATTTTAGGTCTCTAAATCTTTAGTAAAAGTAGCTATTAGTGAGATGTCGAATGAAAGAAGTAACCCTCTACCATAGTAGCCTTAGCTTCATTTTTCAAGAGCCACAGATAGACACCTTTCCTTGCCCTTTGAAAACTAATGATAACCTAATTCAAAGGTAATTTTGATGAGGCAGAAGTAGAAAGGATAATTTTAACTACTGATGACTCAGCCTAATTTATGCACGTTTTTACTGCATACTGCCCAAGTTCTAAGTGCTCATTCACTCTGCTTTAGTGCTCATGAGTATTTCAGAAGAATATTATAGAAGTTGTTGAACATGTAAATATAGACAACAGTCTAATGAATTTCTGTGAACTCAAAACTTAGTCTTATCATTGTGAAAATTTTGACATATTCTTTGTATCCTTTTCCTTTGTTGTTATTGCTAAAAAGAAAACTAGAGTACACTATACACATTATGGTATGTCATTCTTAAATAGTGATGCACAAAAATATAAGTATTTTCTTATGTAGCTATAATACTAAAATCATTCTTTAATCCTCAGTCTATTTTCAAAATTTTCATTAACATATTTTATTAGAAACAAGAAGGAATTTAGGCTTATTCAGTGATTTTGCTCTTATCTATTTTTTTAAACAAGAAGATTCCCTTCCCATGCATTTATGTATATTTTTTTCATGATGTTGACTTGAAGAGAGTGTTCCAACTGCCCTCCTGGTGATATTTAATAGTTCCTCTATCCTTGGAATTTCCTAAACCTTCCAAATTGACTCTAAATTCTTTTAGGGTAGATATTGAATAAGAATATTTTCAATGAGAATATTTTATATGTTGTATTTTGAATGTCCATTATTCAGAGACTTTTTATTGAACGACACATTGCTTAATTTCCTGAAATGTAACTTTTGAAAGAAAGTCAATGAAATAATGTATGATGACTTCTAAATTAAAACAAACAACAACAAGAAAATTATAAGTCTCCACTATATTCTAAAAAAGGCCATGGGATTTCCTCATCATAACAAAGGTTTCACTTTATCTATCTATCTATCTATCTATCTATCTATCTATCTATCTATCTATCTATCTATCTATTTAGGGAGGTATTGGGGAGAACCCAGGAGCATTCTACCTTTAAGCTACAACACCAATCCTATTTTTTTATTTCTAATTTGAAACAGGGTCTCACTAGGTTGATGACAGTCTCACTACTTGCTGAGGTTGTCCTCAAACCTGTGATCCTCCTGTCTCAGCCTCCCAAGTATTAAAGGCATGTACCACCAAGCCTGGATCAAACCTTTTACTTTAAATTGGAAACTATATATTTTCTCCAACCCTGTCCCACCCCCCCCAAAAAAAAAAGAAAAGTGAAAACACAATGTTAAGTAAATGTCATTTTACACAAGAGCAGTAGCTGTCCTATGATGATTTAGAAAATGAATTCCTTTAGTTCTTGCTAGTTAGGTTCTAAAAGTTCATGTAATTTCTTGGGAAATCATAGTTATGGATACCATTTTGAATTAATATATTGCTAAATCAGAAGAGGGAATGGAAAAGAGATAGAAGCAAAATACCAGTGAATAGAGTAGCCAAGGTGATAACTAAATGATCTCAAAATATAATTGAAAAATTAAAATTTACCCTGACAATGCATAAATAAATATTGCTTGGTAAATGTCTTGTGATTATCCATATAGCTTTGAAAGTAAAATTTTCTATCTACTATGTACATTCCTGTACATGTGGTGTCAATGCTATGATTAAAAAAAGAAGTTTACATAGAGAAAAGCTATTTCATTCCTTATTTTTCTTTGAGAAAATAATGTAAGCACAATATTGAACCAAATATAATCTTATGATGATAGGAAGTTTTTGCTATAACTTTTGTGCTGATGCTAAACCAAAATACTGACATGTATTTCTAAATTTCTAAATAATTAAATTATTCTAAATGCTTAAATGATTTTTTCCCATTTACAAAAATTATAGATTATAACATTAGAGATTATAGTAACTGAATTTTTTTTTAAGATTTCTAATTATTGCAGAGAACCTGTTTAACATATTTGATTTCCTATCTTCAATGAAATTACTAAGATTTTCATATTTGTAATACTCATACTAAAACTTTCTGCCAGGATTTTTCTTGGGGGGGACAGGAAGTTGAACCCAGGGTCATCATTCTACCTCTGAGCTATACCTTCAGACATATCTTATGTTTTATTTTGAAACAGGGTCTTGCTAAATTGCTGAGACTGTCTTCATACCCGTGATCTTCTTGTCTCAGTCTCAAAGTACTGGGATTACAAGTGTGAACCATCACACCTAGCTCCTGCCATGATATTTAAAAGAAAAAAAATAATCCTCAGTATAGGGCAGGCTGATTCCCATAATCACCCTTGTGCAAAGTAGTAGAGAAAACTCTATTATCCCCTCTGTCCATGTTAACTTTAGCTTAAAATTTTTCTCATGATTTTAAATAACTTAAAGCACATTAAGGTCAAATGACAATTATTTCCTAGACCTCTTCTGTTTTCTTATATAAACTTACTATTTTTGTGTGTGGTACTGGGGACTGAACCCAGGGGCATTTTACCTCTGACCTATACCCCCAGCCATTTTTATTTTGAAATAGGCTCTCACTAAGTTGCACAGATCATTGCTAAATTTCTAAGGCTGGACTTGAACCTGTCTCATCCCTCCAAGTCCTGGGATTACAGTTGTGCACCACTGTGCCTGGTTTATCTCAACTTCCTTTTACTTTTTTTTTTTTTTTTTTGAGGTACTGGGGATTGAACTCAGGGCTCAGAGACATTCTACCTTCCAGCTACACCTCCAGTCCTATTTTTCATTCTTTATTTTGAAACAGGGTCTCACTAAGTTGTGGAGTGCCTCACTAGGTAGCTGATAGCTGAGGCTGGCTGCAAATCCGGATCCTCCGGTCTCAGCCTCCCAAGTACTGGGATTACAAGTGTGCGCTACCACGCCCGGCTTAACATATATTTCATTTTTTATCTCAAATTTCTTCTCAAATATTTTAGAATTGGACTATAGTTTGAACTAGTCCTGAATGTGTTCTGATTTATCTTCGTAGTATCATAGCCTCCTGCCAATAGCATAATTTTAAGACTACCTATTGATTTTCAAAGTTTTATTTTTGTTATTGCTGTTAAGCCAACCCTCTCTTGACTTTCCTGAACCACCTTGTTCAAACTGCCGTGGCCTGTACTTTTCCATTATAACCAAGAGTAGGCACAGGATATGTCCACTTCCCATTCATAAAAACCTGGGAATAATATGATATATGGAAATGATGTGACTCAATGACTGGGCTTGATAGAAAGAGGTTATACTAGGTCACCCAGATGGGCTCTAACTGCAATCACAGGTATCCTGGTTAGAGGGGCAGAATAGATTCACCATACACAGGAGAAGGTGATGTGAAGACTTTAAGGACAGGGCAGAGTGAGTAGTGCTATCACAAGAGACAAAATGCCAACAGCCACCAGAGGCTGGAAGAGACAAGAAGTGAGTTTTCCCGTAGCCTTTGAGGGAACATGATCCTGTCAACCCACCGATTCCAGACTCCTAGACTTCAAATTTTGTTGTGTTAAGCCTTATACTTATACTCCATTTGTTCTGTTTGTCTTGGTTTACCCATTATATTGCATTTTATTCATGAGTTATAACTGGATCTTCTTTACATT
This sequence comes from Graphiurus murinus, assembly GCA_004027655.1. NCBI lineage: Eukaryota > Metazoa > Chordata > Mammalia > Rodentia > Gliridae > Graphiurus > Graphiurus murinus. The sequence goes on along the minus strand of PVLC010002887.1, from coordinate 65,514 downwards.
CTCGCAAACATCCAGATGAACTCCCAGCACACAAAACTAACACACAAGGTGCAAGATGTGCAGTGATAATTGATATAAGAACCTTAACTCAAAGTTGCTCCCCTTTTAGTAGCAGAACATAGACAAGTAAATCAGTTCTTAGGATACAGTGTGTTTACCTTATGGGGAAAAATTTTGTACCACTGGAAAACACTGGAGTGACTAGACCCTAAAGTAAGGCATTTAATAAAGATATTCTTGAGAAATGAGGTCTATTCTGCCTGAAAGTTGGGTAAAACTTAAGCAGATAAGGAAATGAAGCCCAAGTGTTCCAGAAAGAGATACATTAGTCCAAAGAAAGGCAAAGCATGACATATTTATGCAGTTGCAGTCAAGGTGATTTCAGCTATTGAAGTTATAGGCAGTAAGGGTGAAGATAGGGTCAGGGTGGTAGAAAAATAAGATACGATAGTTCAAAACTAAGAAAAAAAACATTTTCAAATACCATAACAATTAGTCAGAGTTCCCAAGTATAGAAGGAAAACAACAGTAAAGGGAGAAAAGCACCAAGAGTCTGATAAACGACTCTAGTTGGAAAGTAGAATAATCTGAAAAACAGAAAATGGCATCATGGCATCACTGATGAGGTCATCGGCTATGTATATGGTGAGTTGTAAGAGACTATAGGAATATTCAACAATAACCAAATATAAAATGAATTAGGAAAAAGTAAGAGGACAAAGAAATTAAAATATAATAGTAGTGTCCAGCCATTATGGGGTAACCAGTAGAGAATTAGCCCTTCTATCATAAATCACTTTGAAACCAGAACAAGTATGTGAGACAAGTGTTTATGTAAGTCATTGAATAACTTATATCTGAAATGTGACCCATGAGGAAAGGAGACAAAAGAAGATCCTGGAGTCACGCTGCCCCAGAGTCACAGCATGGTGGTCTAGGAGACTTAAGGAGAGAGAAACGAAAGCCCAGGATTACTGAGGAGGCTAGGATTCAGGGGGCAGGTTCAGAGAGAAAGGACCTGAGGGAAGAAGATCTCCATAAGGTTGCAAAGGGCGCTTCTTGAGTTTCAGTACGGTACTGAGTGTGCATGTGTAGGATAGAGATCTCTGAGGCCAGCCAAGAGCAGCTATAGGCACAAGAAGGATTTCTAAGGAAACATGCTCCAGCAACAGCCTGAGCGCGCACAGGCCAGAGAGCATTGGCTTCAAGCAGCTGTGCAGAGAAATGAGAGTCTCAACAAGCATTTAACTACAAAGAAGAAGCTCCATTGATGCTGCATCTAGGGGTACTGCTGATATGGCGTAAGAGTAAAGATCACTCAACCCATTTTGTAAAGCTTGCATGCAAGATTCAAAGGGAACAAGCTCATATGATAATCAGCAGCTGCCTGCCTAAAGAGAGAATTCAGACAATCTGCAAGGTCAATGTGATGATATAAGGGAATTTGATCCATAATCAGCAAACAAAACAAAATCGGTCAATGGAAATACATTAGGAAAGAAATGGATTAACTTAAAGCAGTATTAAAATACTCCTAAAATGCTAAATATAAACTTAGTTAGGGTGTAAATAGGGAAGTGAGTGATAGTGATAAAGAAACTAGACAATAAGCTAAATAAAAATTCTGGAAATGAAAAATAAACTCTTAAATGAATTGTTCACTCTTTGAGGCTAATAAATCAAATTATCAGTGAAATCAATGAAAGAGTAGTCAAACATATTCAAGTTAAAATACAGAGAAAAACATTTTATAAAAAGCCCCAGTAATCTATGGGACAGTGTCAAAGCTTCCAAAATACTAGAAAAGAATGGAGAATTTGAGTAGAATATATATTAACATGTATTGATCACTGTTTTCTCAAACTTGATAAAAGTATTAACCCTAGCACCCCCAAAACTCAAGGAACCCACACTGAAAAATACCCATAATCAGATTGCTTAAAACCAGTGATAGAAAAAATATTCAATGGAATCAGAGACAAATTAAAAAGGCACTACATTCCATATATTGAGTAAGAAGAATAGAGTGACAGGAACTCAGTACTAAAAGCACCAGAATCCTGAGACTCTGAGAAAAAACAGGGAAGGGAATGAGAGGAAAAAAACAGCAAACTAACAACCCAGAATTCTGGATCAAGTAAATAAGGTAAGTACATCCTTTTAAAATAAAGCGAAATCTGAACAAAAACCAAAGGAATTTCTTATCAGCAGAACTATACTCTAAGAAATGCTTAGGGATTTTTGGCAGACTGAAGAGAAATTACACTAGACAAAATTTTGGATATGAAAAGGAATGAGGAACACCAAAAATTATGAATATATGTTCAACAGTGAGACCGTATCTCTTTATTTTTAACTTAATTTCTTTAAAAAACCAATTTGACTATTTAAAGCAAATATAATGACATTGCATTTTATGCTTTATAATGTCTTTGGAAGAAAAATGTAAAATAAAAGAAGAATGGGAATGAGACTACCGTATGTCCCAGCTATACTGCTCCTAGGCATCTACCCAAAAGAACTGAAACTAGACCACCATAGTAATGTATACATATCCATGTTTATAGCTGTACAATTCATAATTGTCAAACTATGGAACCAGTCTATGTGTCCATGAACAGATGAATGGATTAAAAAATTATGAGATATACACACAATGGAATTCTACTCAGCCATAAAGAAGAACAAAATTATGACATTTTCAGGGAAATGAATGGAACTGGAAAATATTATGTTAAATAAGATTAGTCAGTCACAAAATGTGAAACGTCAGATGTCTTCCCTCATATGTGGAAGCTAAGGAGAAATTAGGACATAGGAGGGACTCCAGACAAAGGAAGAAAAACTTTAATGGAGTGAAACAGAGGACATAATTAAGGTGGGAGAGGGGAGGAAGACTTGAAGAGGGAAACACCTCAGTAGACATGATGTACATACACAAACATGAATGTCAATCACAATGTCATGAATGGAAAGGGGGGGAGAGGGAGGGAGTGGGTTGGAAACTGGGGCAGGGCTCAATGAGTGCTGTTGTGTGTGTACCTCTATCACCCTGAGCTGCATCACAATATATGATTATAATGCACCAATTAAAAAAAAAAGAATAGCAGAAATACAAAAGTGGGGAAAAAAAAAGAAAAATGAGAAAAAACAAATGACCAAAATTGACATGAGTAACGAGAAAACCTGATTGTGGTCTTAATAATGAAATTGAATTTGTAATTTAAAAATTCATATAAGGAAAACTGTGGATCCCAATAGCCCCAATGATAGATTCAATTACATAATTAAGAATGAATTAAAACCAATTAAATGAAAACTAACAATGAAGAGTTGAAAATAAAATTAAAAACAGTCTCATTTACAATAGCATTATATGCATACAATATTTCGGGATAAGTTGAGTGAGATATTCCCACTAACAATGCCTTAAAAAGTGTAAATAATTGCTAGAACAAATTAAATTAAAAAAATAGCAAAATAAATATAAATCTTATGGATTAGCAGAACTTTTGAAGTCTTAGCAATATTTCCAAATTGATGGATATACTTAATACAACCCCATTCAAAATCCCTATAGATTTATTTTTAAATCTATACCATTGTATATCTATACCATGTATATGGAAATGTAAATTACAAAGAGAAACACAAGTAAATTAAAAAAAAAAAAGAATTACAGAATCAGAGAGTTCACACTACATGATTTCAAGAATTATTATAAAAATATAGTACTCAATATATTTAAATGAATTGTGAAACAGAAAGTGTTCAGAGATAGACTCATACTTATGCAATAAAAAAAAGTTTTAAGCCATAGCGCCAAAGCAATCAGTAAAGAAATCAATTAAACAAGTGGTGCTGTAAAACTGGACAGCATATGGGGGGGGATGACAAAATGAATTTCACTAATGAAAACTGTATTTTCATCAAAAGAGCTCAATAAATATTTAAAAAGGCAAGCTAGAGACTGGGGGAAAATATTCATTATCCATGTGGCTGACAAAACACTTATATCTAGAATCTCAAAAATTCTACAACTCATTAGTAAAAATAAACAGCCCACTGAAGAGATGGACAAACATACTCAACAGGCATGTCACAGAGTAAGATTTATGAATGGAAAATAGCATTAATTATAAAAGAAAAATAAAAGCTCATTGAGATATCATGGCATAACCATCAGGAGATCTAAAAAGTATGCTTTACATTATTTAATATGAATTACACTTCTTATGAATGTCTATGCTTTGTAAAGTGTCGCTACCATGTTGGGGATCATCTCCTCAATGTGCATGGCACTGCCTTAAGTTGCTCAGATAGCACAGTTCTCTTAGGTGATATTTATAGCAATGATATTCAACATTAATTCAACAAAAGTAGTAACTTCTGACCAGTACTTTATCCAAGGTTTTAGTGAACTGTGTCAAAGCATCAATTTTGTGTTTGTTTGAATGTATGTATACACACTCATTTTACATTACTTTTATTTCATTTCTCTAACATACTGTGCATTGGAATTACTTTAAAATCTACATGCAGTTATATTGCATTTCAGGATAGTTAGGGCAATATATTCATATATTTTAATCAATAAGAGGGACCTGAGATAATTAAGACTCTATTCTTCATCATATTCTCTCTCTTTTTTTTGTTTTGTGGTGCTGGGGATTGAACTCGGGGGCATTCTACCTCTGAGCTACACCCCCAGCCCTATTTCTTATTCTTTATTTTGAAACTGAATCTCACTAAGTTGCGGAGTGCCTCACTAGGTAGCTGAGGTTGGCCGTGAACCTGGATCCTCCAGTCTCGGCCTCCCGAATGCTGGGATTACAAGTGTGCGCCACCACGCCCGGCTTTCATCATATTCTCAATGACATTGAGAAGCAGGTGAGCACTAGCCAGGTAGATGACCAAGGAGGCAGTTCCCCTGGCTTCAGAGTCAAGAGTTTGGATACACCCTAAGAAAGGACTTCAGAAGTCTGGAGATCTTAGGATGATAAAGGGAATTTAGTTTGTGACTGAAGGAGCATGGCAGAGACTATGTGTCCTGATAGCTGTCTATTAAAGTTACTTTCTCCTTCTGCCTGGTAGCTGTCTATTAAAGTTACTTTCTCCATGTCCATTTATGTCTCTTTGTATGCCATGCTCAGGTAGTTCATAGCCTTTCAGTACCTAGAATGAACTAACCATATATTTCAGATGTATAATCCTACCTCTCTTTTGGGCTTCATCTTTAATGATATCTCCTCCATAAATTTACTTTGCTGATGCTCAGTCCATAGATATTTTCATTATTGGTATTTCATATTTTCAGCACTCTGGGGTACAATCTAGTTTGAGTAATCATTTAAATGCTAATCAGCTTTACTAGCTTATAAGCAAATGTCTTACATATGGTATTTCTAAATGCTGAAACATATTTCTTAATTTAAAAAATAGGTGGCCAAAACAATTTTTCTTCTTTATAAATTCAATAGAAACATGAGAAATAATTCACTAGTTTGACATGAAGAGACTTTGGTTACTTCTTATACTCCTGTAGTCTACTGGGGACTGGAAAACAGGATTTTAAGTTCTTGGCTTCTAGCCTTAGGCAAATTGTGATCATTAGTGGGATGAGGAAGCATAGAAGGAAACAATCACTTAAATGGAATAAACTGTCACTAATAGACTTGGGTCTTTGGGTCAAGGGAAAGCTTCTTTCAAACCTCTCTTTGAAAGAAAAAGGTAGACAGGTCATTTTGAAGATATTAATGGGCATTTATGAAAGCTCAGAAGCAAAATGATTATGAGTGAAAGGAAAAAAACGAATAACTTTATTTTGCCAAGTATCTATTTAATTTTTGTTTGCTTATATATTTACTGTGTGGCACTGGAGATTGAAACCCATAGATATTCTACCACTTAGCTGTACCTCCAGCCCTTTCTAATTATAGTTTTGAAACAAGGTCTCACTGAGTTATTACATGCTGGTCTCCAACCTGTGATCTTCCTCTCTCAGTCTCCTAAAGTGCTGGAATTACAGGTATGAACCCAGTTTTTATTTTACCAAGTTTAAATATCATGGGAAAAATATGGCAAGAGAAGGGACTGGAAAGAAAGGTTCAAATCAGACTTTGAAAAACTCTTCAAGTTTAATATGAAAGATAAGAAATTGTGGAAGGATGCTCTGGGGTGGATCCTGACTAGCCCCAAGGCCCATGTGTTAAGGTTCTGGTCCTTAGCTTGGTGCTGCTGGGAGGTGATAGAGCTGTTGGGCGGGAGTCCTAGTCTAGGAAGTTAGGTCACTGGGGGTGCAGCCTTGAAGGAGATATTGGAACCCTGGCACTCTACTGCCTCTCTCTGCTTCCCAGCTGCTACAAGATGAATAAGCCTCCTTGGACACAGACTCCCTTATGATACACTGTGCCACTAAGACCCAAAAGCAACAGAGCCAAGAGACTACCATCTGAAACCTCTGAAATCAGGAGCCCAAACAAACTCTTTAAGTTGATGTTCTCAGGTGTTTTTTCATAGTAGCAAGATGGCTAGCACAAGAGCCCAGAAGGAAAAAAAAAAGTGACATGATTAGGCCAGTGGTAGAGAAGTATCTCCAAAAATCAGTGGGTTAAAAGTCAGAAGAGTGGAGACTAAGGGCCAAGCGGAAATACAGGACAGTGTGGAGCGATTGCTGCTCCGTGGTGAGCCCCCATGGCAGATACGGAATACCAGGATGGGCGAGTGAAAATCTTTATACAAATGATGTCCAGCCTGAAGACTGAGCTCCTAAATTTCCTTTGGGATAGAAACACTGAAATCACATTGACATTTGGAAATTCTTCACAGCTCTCATTAGTTCTTCGTGAAAAATCTATTCCTGTCTATTGTTTTCTGACTTTGTGAGCATTTATCTGTGTTCTTGATATTTACTATTCCAAATTGACTTGATTATTATGTCACAGAATGGGATCAGTTTCTTCATCAGTGTTAGAAATTAACTCATCATGGTGGTTTAGAAGAGCAGAAAGTTAAAGACTATTTTCTAAAGAATAAACATATAATAAATGGTAAAATTTTTGGTAAGAAGACCTCATGAGGAAGGCATGATAAATGAATAAATAATTTGGAAAGTTGTTTGCAGTGTGGACTGAGGATCCCAAGGGAAACCATAGGCAAGAAACAATCATCATTTAAGAGTTTGGGATTATCTTCTGAAGTAGATACCTTTAATTGAGTGGCACTGGAGGCTACAGGGGTTGCCTATGGAGCAATGGGACAGGGTGGCCTTGACTGTCAGACCCACTGGAACTCACATCTTAGCCCTGACTTTTTCCATCCGAGTTGATTGCATTGCAAGATCTCTTTGAGCATTAGTTTCTTCATTTTTAAAGAGAGATAAAGACCAATTACTGTCTTGATGTATTTATAAGACTGATGGTGATATGTGTGTGGCTCAGCTATAGTAGCTGCTCAATAAATGTGCTCCTCTATTTCCTTGAATGAGATGCCAAGATTTGGGAAGTTCAGATCCTCAGGGGGTCAAGGCTGGAATGCATGGAGATGACTCTCTACAATCCCTGACAATAATTTTAGCACTTTTTTTTATGCAAATGACTTGTAAAGTGTTTTAATCTCCATTAACTCATTAATTTATCACAACACTCTTTGAGATCAGGTTCTATCTCCATTTTTTTTTTCTATGAGAAAACAAAGGTTTAATTGACTTGGCCAAATTGTCACCCCTAATGAGTAGTAGTACCATTCATATTCAAACTCCAAGTCATGCCTTGAAGAATGCAAGGAAATATGTTTTGTTAACTTCTTCAGGAGACAAAACTCATCACTGAAGTCAATCACTTAATTTTATCCAAAGCAATGAGATGTGAGTGCTTTATTAAATAATATAACATTTGTTTCACCCTGTTTAATGTATTCCTTTAATTATAGATCAAGTCATATTACTTCCCTTCAATAAATGCCAAAGCATTCTAGATATAAAAGAGTTCTGAAATGAATATTTAATGGACCAGCAGTCCTTGAATGTAAAGGTGTCTTCTATTTCCTCCCATGCATGAATGCCAAAGCTCCATCAAGAGGAAGTGGAGGATTCATTTTGATTTCATATATAGAGGATCACACTGCAAGCATTACTTAGAAGTAGAGTTTTATTTATGTTCCTAGAGATATGATTCTTTCAAACAGTAAATCATTGAGAAATACTTAGTAGTTAACTAGATATGTTGGCTTGATCATTAAGTATTTTATTTGTCTGTAAATCAACATTATTGACTTGTTTGAGCTTCTGTACTTAAAACACTGCAGGTCATTTTTTCCCCTTAACTTTCTCTATATGTTTGTTAAGATGAATCTTGGGGCTTTATGCCATCCAGGTAGACTCAAGTAATATACATACTTCTGAACAAAAACCTCAGTTTTAATTTTGTGGCTAAGTCAGGAATACACTAAGTGTGCTGAATTATTCCTTTGGTGCCAGACCCTTGAATACATAGCTGGCCATACATATGCTTCTGGGATACCTCAGCAAGGGAGGAGGCTGCTGACTCTGGCAGAAAGGACCTGGAAGCCCTGCCTGACCCAAATGGAAGGAGCCCACAGCTGATCGCTTTTGACTCAAAGTCTGATCATTTGTAAGCCACTAGTGCCACTGCTCCTCCCTCTCCTCAGCAGTAAAATCATCGTGGGGAAGATTGCCTATAGTTTATACACAAATCAGTAAACACAGTAGGGTCTCCATGTTAGCAGAACTTCAGTGTTATTATTGGAAATAACACTTGAGAGTCACGAAACTGAGTCTGACACTTTTCAGCTGTGACATATAATTCAAGTTGGTATCAGGATTCCAAGGGTCTCATCCATAGATCCTTCATCAGCTATTTTGAGCATATGTTCCCAGGGGTGCACACAGGCCTCGACTTACTTGCTTTTCATTTTTCTCTTGTTTTGCAATATGGAGCTCTTTGTTTCAGCCTGCTTCCAGCCTGCCCTCCCCAACATGTACACTTGAGACGGACTGCTCTCATATCACCTAGCTGGCTCTGAAAGACTTGTAATCTCAATACTTGGAAGGCTGAGACAGAAGGATTGCAGGTTTGAGACCAGCCTCAGCAATTTAATGAGACCTTCCACAACTTAATGAGACTCTGTTTCAAAATAAAAAATAAAATAGAGCTGGGGGTATAGCTCAGAGGTAGAATGTCCCTGGGTTCAATTTCCAGTAAACAACACAAACCCACACACATCCACCATACACATACACATACACACACACACACACACACACACACACACACACTCACTAACATATTTCTTTTTTTAAATTTTTGGTCCTAGGATTTGAACCCAGGGGCATTCTATCTCCAAGCCACACTCCAGCCCTTTTCTATTTTGAAACAGGGTCTCACTAAGTTACTGAGGGCTTCTTTAAGTTGCTGAGGCTGGCCTCGAACCTACTATCCTCCTCTCTCAGCCTTCCAAATACTGGGATTACAAGCATGTGCATCATGCTCTCCTGCCTATCTCAGTCTCCCAAGTACTGGGATTACAGGTATGTGCCACCGGGTTTGGCTATGTGTCTCTTTTAACATGCAATGTACGATGCTTACACATATTACCTCTTGTACTTGTAGCTGACCCTCAGTTACAGCCATCCACCTGTTTATCTGTCACTTATTCACTTTTGATGACCTTAAGGGGAGATATTACTTGTCTCAGTTTGGCTATCAGTGGACATTCATCAAATGCTGGGCATTTTACCACTTGATGACCACACTACAAGCAAACGGAATGGGAGAGAGTATATTTTCCTGTATCCAGAAGCAAGTGATGAGGACATGAGAATCAGGAATTTAAATAACAGCTACAGGCATCAGGTGCATGGCAAAGGGAGTGTATGTGCCAAATGCTACCAGCGGTTATGGCCAAGGAGGGGTTATATAATGTGACAAAATGAGAAGAGGCAGAGCCTTAGGGGACAATCGTCCTCTCCTGACTGAATGCTCAGCCATGCAAGGAATGAGCTCCCAGCACTGGGAAGCCTGTCAGGAATCTCTGCTGCAAAGGAGGGATGCAGACCCAGGGGCTGGATCCGAGCTCAACAGCACCCAACACTGGTGGTCAAGGTTGGCACACAGTCCCTCTCACCCAGGGAAACTGGCAGATCTCTGCTCACAAAACTCTGTTCCACTAGCTGCCTCCTGCTTGAACTCCCTGCAGTTTCTTCAAAAGAAAATAGCACACATTTCTGTTATTCAGCATCTAATCTATGCTTTGCACAGGCACGTGCATTGCTATGTGTGTGTTATGTATATGTTTTCATATTTGAAAGTGTTACCATATTAAGGCATTAAAGCCTGGAGAGGTGCCACAAGCCCATACGCCCAGTATTTGGGAGGCCAAGACGGGAAGATTGTGGGCTGGAAGTGAGCCTAAGCAGTTTAGTGAGACCTTGTTTCAAAATAAGAAAATAGGAAAAGGACTGGGAGTGTAGCTTGGCGGTAGAATGCACTTGGGTTCAAGCCCCAGTACCACAATCCATTCAAAACAGGCATTGATTTATTAAGTAAGTGCTCATAGGTTAAGCCATATGCCTAGAGTTCTATGTGAAATTAGAGGAATCAAAATTTGAATGCTGACTTTTTTGTTTGTTTGTTTTCTGGCTTCCTAAGCCATGGTTTCTTTTCTTTTTCTTTCTTTCTTTTTTTTTTTTTTAACTCAATAGGCTTCTTGACTTGTAAAGTTATCTTCAATGGCAAATTAAATTACAACTACTCACTTTCTGAAGGCTCTCTAAAGCTCTCAAGAGAAGTTCAGAGTGATGTATCTGGCAAGGAAGACTGCATGCTTGGGGCTAGATTGACCAGACAGCTATAACCTCTTGTCACCAAAGCCCTCCCTTCTCCAATTGCCTAAGTGCTGCTTATTGTTCCGAGAAAATATATCTTCATATCCGCAGCTTTGTATGCAAGGCTTGGAACATTCTCACACTGGACAACAGGGAAGAACTCAACTTCCCTTATCACAGTCAGCTGAGAAAGCACATACTCTGCCTTCCTAATCACTTGCATGTATGGATAGTCAGTCTTCCTCTCAGCATATTTTGTGTTGTTTATTTTGGTGTCTGCTCCCCAGACTAGAGTGGAGACAATTAGATGACAAGGGAAGTTATTCTTTTCTTCTCTGTGTTAAGTTTTATGGTTGCTGGTGCATAGTAGATTACAACATATGTTTGTTGAACTCATTAATCAGTGCTTATTTCTTTCCTTATCCTGGTGCAACATAAATCAGATTGTTAATTAAATGTGCCATGTTACTTATGTCAAGAGAGATGCTTCTGCAAAAGTATACTTACCTTTCCAAATATGTGCACAGTAACTATTGTGTTCACAGAGGCCAACCAACAGGGAAAGAAATCTAGAAATCACACAAAGAACTAGAGAAGCCAAAGCCAGCCTTGGGGTAGCCATCCTGTCCTATCCACCTGGCCAGAGAGTTCACCTAATTCTCCCATCCTCTGCTTTAGTTACACACACCTGCCACCAAGTCGAAATGCTTGAGGGAGAATCAAAGAATGGTTCTCAATCATCTAAAAATACAAAGGCAGAAGGAAAAAGAGTTTGTTCCCTTAGCATCTTGAAAAAGTATTTTTATTTTTATTTGTTTTTTGGGGGGCAGTCTTTGCAATCTTTTTATTTATTTATTTTTTCAGCACAGATTTTTTTATACATTTCTTGAGTACAACAGGGTTTCATAGACATTTATGACATATCAATCATTGTCAGATCACAAATAGCACCACTTCTTCGTTTTACACGTATAGCCCACATTCTTTTTTTTTTTTTTGTGGTACTAGGGATTGAACTCAGGGGCGGTCTACCTCCGAGCTATACCCCCAGCCCTATGTTTTATTCTTTATTTTGAAACCAGGTCTCACTAAGTTGCGGAGTGCCTCACTAGGTAGCTGAGGCTGGCCGCGAACCCGGATCCTCCGGTCTCAGCCTCCCAAATGCTGGGATTACAAGCATGTGCCACCACGCCCGGCTTATAGCCCACATTCTTAACATAGCCAGGTAAAGCAAACTTTCTAGAGTCATAAAACCATACTCCTTTAGGGTCATATTTTTACTTTCCAAGAAGTAGGAGGGTCTTTCATCTACGCATCCTAGGGGCAATCTCCAGACTTCAAGAAGCCAATATAGCCATAGCAGAAGAGTCAGTATAATTGCTCATATATGCAGATAGCAACTGCCAGGGGGGAAAGGGCCCAGCTGGGCTTCCACAACTCCCCCGTTTTAATTTTAAGATGCACGAAGGACTGACTTGTTAAAGTTACACCCGGAGATTTTGGATCTACGTAATGCGGAGCCCACTTCTATTAACCTGGCAGAAACAGCTAAGACATTTGTAGATTGGCTTCAAGCCTTGGTCACTATCTGTCCCTTGTTTACCTCTTTGCTAGGAGCAGTTACCGTAGCAACAGCAATAGTCGTTCTAGGTTTATGCAATCTACCACTTGTTGTATGCCTTGTGATCAATGCCTATGTTAGTATATGAGCAGATTTACATGGAATAAAAATGCAAGCACTGCCTCGCACAGGGCCTGGTAGTCAATGACGGGTTCAGTTTTCTCAGGGCAGATCAACCTAAGACAGGGCTTGTTGAATGACTCATCGAGACCCCATGACGGGTAAGATTAAGCACCTGGTAGGAAATGAAAAAGTATTTTTATTTCAATTTTTTTCAGATGTGTGTGATAGTAGAAAATAGTGCAAGGTTATCAGAGAAAAGGAAGAATAAAATCTAGTTGGTTAAAAAATGCCCAAAGTGTGTTCTACTCTTACTATTTTCCTTATTCATGGCTAGAGCTGAGAGGTGTTTTTCCCCTTATTGTACCATGTGGACTTACTTTGATTTGACTTTTAGTGTTTCTGCAGTTTTCTTTTTGTGAGCTTATTAGTTGTGACTCAACTTTACTTCCATATCAATATGGAAGCGTATACTTTAAGAGCATTTGAAGTGTTTCTGATGAATTCTGACAGGTACTTTTTATAACTCCTGCATCTATATTATCAAGAACTTATGTTATAATTTTTGCTTTATGTCTACAGAATCATAATTGCGGAGTCCAAAGATAATTTCACTTATAGGACATCTAGGTCAGATACCTAATTTCACAGGTGAGGAATCTAAAGTTGTTGTTGGTACATGTGTTGCTCAAGGTTATAGACTAATTAAAAAAAAAAAAAACCCTGAGGAATAAAGCATAACATCTTGTCTCCTAAAGTTTCTCCAACCATTTTTGAAAATGGTTTCTCTAACCATTTTCGATTTTATGCTAGTTCACAAGTTGTTTGATTGATCCATCCTCATGCCCCAAGTTCTAGATGCTTCTCCATTGGGTGAGGCCTGATGAGACTTTAGAAGAGGAGGAAATTGGAATTTAATACCAGAAACAGTTGGGTTCAATAGCCTGTCTCCCATTTATAAGCTATGACTTCCCAAGTTAGCTTGCCTTTCTCATACATAATTTAATCATCTGTAAAATGGATATTGTGATACATATCCCACAGGGCTATAGTGAAACAAAAGGAAAAGAATAAATATAAAGTATTTAGCTGAGTCACCAAGAAAAATAACATGATCAAAAGATCCCTTTTTCTTCATCTTTCTCTGAGTGAAGGATATTTGAATTTATATATCCAAATATATATTACAATGAGCTTCAATAATGATCTTGAGGTCATTCAATTTGTCCTAGAAACCTAAGCCATATGGGTTTTAATCTTTATTCCAGTTTATGCAGGCATATATTAATTTATGAAAGTACTCTGAGTACACGTGTACAAGTGTTTAAAAATTCTTAAATTCTTCCACAAACCAACCTATTCTTGAGAAAAAACCTTAATAGTTTAATATAAAATATGTTAACATAATCAGTGGTTTGATCTGCTTCTTCTTTGCTCCAGTTGAGCTGCAGGGTCAAGGCATCACCAGCCCTGGCATGGACTTCCCAAGAAGGCGCTGCTTTTGCTCTCCACTTATTAGATCAGATAATTTCAGCTCTTTTCAGTCCTCTGCTCTCTCTGCTGCATCCAATTCAGCCAAATTTCCAGTCTTTCTTCTGTTGAGACTGCTTTTCTTCTCTTGTCAAGAAGCAGTCTTCCTGCTGAGGCTGGCCTCTAACCTGTGATCCTCCTGTCCCAGTGTCCCAAGTACTAGGATTACAGGCATACCCCACTACGCCTGTCTTCTAATAGTCTTTTGATATAATTTTAAGTTTTATTGTGAAATATTTAAGATGCAGTAATGTGAAAGTCATGACACAATAAATACTTATGAGCACACGCACAAAAAAATAAATAAATAAAATCTGTGGATGTATGTTTCTGCACCAGTATCCATTGCTTCCTACCTCTTTGTCTACCTCTGTTTCCCTCTGTTTTTCTCCCTCTCTCTTACAATAAATCATAGACATTTTATTAAGCAGTATTCCCTGAAAAGCAGAATCCTAGAGAAAGATTTAGGTGTGAAACACAGTTGGGAAACACGATTCCAGGGAGCAGGACATGGGGGAAACACAAGAAGCAGGAGAAAGAATCTGTAAGAATGAGTTATCATTGAACATCACATGGTGACTGAGGGCTTGATTCCTTAGAACTATCTGAAAAGGCTCTGAAATGGATTGAGGACTATTTTCACCTAGGGAAAGGGAAAAAAAGTATGCTCTGTCTCTCATCTCCATTTCCATTCCTCATTGTGTTGCTGACTGCCCACATTTCAGAGCTGCAAATGCACAGACTAGAGGACAATGTCTGCAGCACTCTCGTGTCAACAGAGAAGCACTAGAACTTACAGCAGCAGGATGCAGGCACCCCAGGTGGAGGGCTGGGTGACCTGATCAAAGCCTACTGAGAAGTCAGGGTGTGAAGAGACACAAAGGAGGCTGAGAACCTCTAGTGGCAAAGAAGAAGTTTCTAGAATGGCTTACCTCTTACTCACTCACAACTCCTGCCCTCCATTTTAGCTGTTTTTCTCTCAAAACTTTGATAGCAAATGTGAGGGTTTTTATTCTTCATACCAACCAGTCATCCAACTCTCCATACACCAACTGGGTGTCAAACAGTTAAATTCAATTCTGACATGAACTACCTGCTTTTGTTAGCATTCCTATAAACATACCCTTTCAGATTTGAATATCTGATAGAAATGCTCACCAGCTCCACTAAAACTTTCTTACTATTATCTTTTTATTATCAACTTAGGTGCAAGGCATTCCATACACAATGATGAGATGATTCCAAAATGGTGGTCAACATTTTATGAAACTCTGCAAAGATATTCATGATACACTTAGTATACGATATTTATATTTTCTTTTTTAATTTTTTTTTGGTGTGGTACTGGGGATTGAACTCAGGGGCATTCTACCTCCAAGCTATACCCCCAGCCCTATTTTTTATTCTTTATTTTGAAACCAGGTCTCACTAAGTTGCGGAGTGCCTCACTAGGTAGCTGAGGCTGGCCGCGAATCCGTATCCTCCAGTCTCAGCCTCCCGAATGCTGGGATTGATATTTTTATTTTCAATGCCATTGTAAATGATATTGCTATTTTAATTTCTGTTTAGATTTCCTTTTTCAGGCATGAAGAAATGCAATTAAGCTTTATAAATTAATATTTTATTCTGAAGCTATCTAAAGTCACCTACTATTCTGGTATATTCTTCTTAGTTTACAGTGAATATTCTAAATAGATGATATAGTATTTGGAAGTAAGGATAGTTTTACCTTTCCCTTATCATTCTGAATGACCATTTTTATTTAATTATTTTTTACTTGTCACATTGCAATGGGTAAAACCTGAAGTGCAATGTGGAATAAATCGTAACTGTGAATAAACTGGCAGTATTTCTGATCTTAGGGAAAAAATTTAGTCTTTTACTATTAAGTGTGATATTAATTATATAATTTTTGTTCATGCCACTTATTAAGATAAAAATTTTGTTAAATTTTTTTTCTGATTTTATTGAGATGTTTGTATTCTTTTGTTTTACAATTTATTGATGTGGAGAGTATATTAAGTTTTGAAAACTGAATCCTTATCTGCTATTGGTGTATAGCAATGATGATCTCACAAATCGATCTGGGAAGTAATCCAAAACATTTTATCATCTTCAAATTTTCTATAAGCGTTTGTGGTTTATGTGTACAATTTCTTTGTAAAATATTTGTTAAAATTTCCCAGTGAAAACAATCAGAGAGAAGATCAATGGAAAATTTAAGCAACATTATAGACCAGTTGGACTTAACAGAAACATATAGAACACTTCACCTAACAATAGCAGAGTATACATTTGTCTCAAGTGTACATGGAAATATTTCAAGATAGATTAGGTGCTAGGCCACAAAACAAATCCTGGTAAGTTTTAATACATTGAATTATACAAAGAATCTTTTCTGATAAGGAAAACAGAAAGATACATACATATTTGGAGATTAAACAATATAATTTTAATAGTCAATGGATAAAAAATTAAAACACAAGAAAAATTAATAACCATCTTGACACATATGAAAATGCAACCACAACACTACAAAACAGATCAAGATACAGTTGGAGTCATATCTTTTATCATATGCAAAAATTAACTCAGAATGAATTAAAGATCTAAGTATAAGAATTAAAACATTAGAAGTTTAAAGCATTGGGAAAAAGTTTTATGACATTGACATGAAGGTTTAACAATGACTTCTTGAATGAGATTCTCAAAACACAGGCAAAAAAAAAAAAAAAAAGGGAAAAGAAAATATATCACACCAAAATTGAAACATTTATGCATCAAAAGGACACCATTTAGCCGGGCGTGGTGGCGCACGCTTGTAATCCCAGCATTCGGGAGCCTGAGACCGGAGGATCCGGGTTCGCGGCCAGCCTCAGCTACCTAGTGAGGCACTCTGCAACTTAGTGAGACTCGGTTTCAAAATAAAGAATAAAAAATAGGGCTGGGGGTATAGCTTGGAGGTAGAATGCCCCTGAGTACAATCCCCAGTACCGCAAAAAAAAAAAAAAAAAAAAAAAAGGACAACATTTACAAAGTGAATTAGTTGCCCATAGAATGGGAAAAATATGTGCATATCATATTACTTGATCAGGGCTAATATCCAAAATATATGAAAAACACCTATAACACATCAATAAAAAACAGTAGTTACAATATCAGCAAAAAAATATGAATGACATTTCTCTAAAGAAGATATATAAATGGCTATAAGCAGCTGAAATATGCTCAGCATCACTAAATATTAGGGATATACAAATCACACCCCCAGTGAGGAACTACTTCACATGAATTAAGAGGAATATTATAAAATGAGAGAAAAAAAAAGGGTAAAGCTCAATCCCTTCTAAAAAATAAAAAAGAAAGAAAAATGGGGAATAAATATTGGTGAGGACATGGAGAACTTGGAACTCTTGTGCCTTTCTCATTTTAATGTAAAATGGCGCAGCTGCTGTGGAAAACAGTATGGTGATTTCTCAAACAATTGATAATAGAATTACCATATGATCGAGCAATTCTTCTCTGGGACTATATCCAAAATAATTGAAATCTGGATCTCAAAGAGATATTTGTACACTGATATTTATAGCAGAATTATATTCACAATGGCCCTTGCCCTAAATAAAGTATCCATTCACAGATGGAATAAATAATATATATAAATGTAATATCATTCATCTTTAATAGTAAAACAATTCAGAGAGGTGCTACAACAAGGATGAGTTTTGATGACATTATGCCAAGAGAGATGAGCTAGTCACAAGGTGGTAATACCACCTGTTTCCTCTTACATGAGGTACATGGCATAGACAAATTCATAGAGACTGAAAGTAAAATGGTGATATTCAGAGGCTGGTGGTGGGACACAGGGACTTAATGTTTTATGGGTGTCGAGTTCCACACTTTTCATGAAAAAAGTGCCAGAGGGTGATGGTGGTTGCCCAACAATGAGGATGTGCTTAATGCAGCTGAATGGTACATCTAAAAACGGTGAAAGAAAAAAATTTTATGTTGTATATATTTATGGCAATTAAAAAAATGCCAGTGAATCTTTAGGGACTTGGAAGTTTTCTTTAGGAGAAGGTTTTACAGTATAACTGAAATTTTTCTCATAGACACGGGGTCATTCAGGCTGTCTATTTCTTTTTACGTGAGCATTAATTGTTGGTGTCTTTCAAGAACTTGCTAATCTTAATTTGTGTATCATTTATTAAAAACAACTTGAACAAATTGTATAGGCTTATTTTCTAATCACTTTTATTTTCAAAGAAAATGTTATTTATATGATTTTCTCATTTTTGATTTGTTTTTTTATGACAAGTAGAAATTTCTGATAATATTTAATTGAGAACATTGTATTATTTATTACTTGCTGTGTAACTAATTACTCTTGTGCTCAGTGGCTTAAAATGGCAAATGTTTATTATCACACATTCCTATAAGTCAAAAGTTAAAATAGTTTAGTTTGGTGCTTCTGCCTTAATATCTCTGATAACATATAGTCTAATTGGTAATGGAGGATGCAGTCTTTTCCGCAGGCTCAGCTGGTGAATGATCCACTTTCAAGATTATTCACATGGATTTTGGCGGTCTGAATTCCTGGATGACTCTTGAATAAAAGATTTCAGTTGCTTGTCATGTGGTCTTTTACAAAAACTGTTTGAATATCCTCATAACATGGCAGCTGCCTCCCTTAAGAGTGAATGATTCAAGAGAGAATAAGAACTCACTCCAAATAGAAATCATAGTTTTCTTATAGGAAAATATTGGCAATCACACCCCATGCTATCCGCTGTATTCTGCACTAGATGCCTGTCATTCAGTCCAAAAGATATCCAAGGGGGAGAAAATTAGGCTCTTCCTTTTGAGATAAGCAGTATCTGATAATTTGTGAACATATTTTATAATCCACACATAAATGAAAAACTTTTTATATGATTTATCTCTTATTTAGACCTCTGTATTTGTATACACTGCTACACAAAAAACTAGAGATAAACTGATAATTTTTCTTATAATAATTTTTTCTTATAATAAAGCCAGAGCTTTCATGGAACATAAAGAATGGCCTTATTTCTATCTGTTATATTACTTTATTATTTTAAATATAAAATGTTCAATTATTTGGTTAATACTAAATATAACAATGCATCAGGTAGGTCTCTTGGTTATAAAATATTAGTTGATTAGCATTGGTACAGAAATGTCATGCATGTGTTAGATAAAACCACATAACTATAGGATGCATCTAATGAAATTACTAATATTCAGTAGAAAGTAGAAAATAGATAAAAATATGAAAATCAGGTTTAGATATATTGATATTATCAAGAAAAATCCTATTATGAGATGCTGTAGAACACGAAGCTTTTATCATTGAGTTAAATGGGCAATTTAAATGAAAATTAACTTGAACTCTAGCCACCACATAAAGTTAAACTTCCCCTTCTACTATATATTATAGGATGTTTGTTAATTTAGTATGTAAGGAGAACTTTAAAGTTTTATCTAGGACTAAGGAAAATTAATCTGGCAAGAGCCAAAGGATTACTTGATGGATATTAGTAAAATGCTCAAGCATGGCTTGAGGAAAGATAAGGAAAGATAGATGTGTAATAAATTCACCCTGAAAAAAGAAAGGGATTGAAATAATATAACTCACGTGAGAATTTTTATTCTGACATAAGCCATTTTTTGGACTTCTTTTTTTTTTTTTTTTTTTTTTTTTTTTCAGTACTGGGGATTGAACTCAGGGGCATTCTACTCTGAGCTATACCCCTAGCCCTATTTTTTATTCTTTGTTTTGAAACATGGTCTCACTAAGTTGTGGAGTGCCTTACTAAGTAGCTGAGGCTGGCCTTGAACCCAGATCCTCCGTCTTAGCCTCCCAAATGCTGGGATTACAAGTGTGCCCCACCACGCCCGGCTTCTTTGGACTCCTTATTGCCATTTGATATATAGATTTTTCAGGAAAATTTTTATTAAAAAATTGAATCCCAATGATCTCAAAAGACACACCAATACCTTAGACTTTAGACCAGTGATTTTCAAAGTGTGATCTCTTCAGCAGTAAAATTAGCAACAACTGGCAACTTGTTAAAATGCAAATTCATACACCTTGAATTAGAAACTCAGGACAGGGGCCACACTTTGCCTTTAACAAACAATGTAGGCTATTATGATGCACATACACACATCAAGAGATGTGTGTGCTTACATGAATGTATTACTTTCACTCTCATTATAACATATAACTACAGTGCACTCTAATAAAAAATAAAAATATTTAATGCTATTGGTTCAGATAACAGAAGCTGAATTCTAGCAGTTACTGTGAATGGAATGTTGCAGACAATGGATACTATACTTTTCCAGGAAAAAGAGATTCATTAAGTTTGAGTATGATATAATGAATTGCAAACATGGCTACTTGAAAGTTTTTAAATAATCAAACTATTACTAAAACAATAATATAAACAAAAATCATTTTTAGTCCCACAAAATATAAGTCTAAGATCATGAATCCACTGAAGTTTTGATTGTATTATTATTTTCTTTGGATTGAAATAGTATTTATTTTTCACCTTTCAAAAAACTATGATAATGAATTCATGTGATTGATGATGAAAATTTCAACCACGAATCTACCTTATTATTTTCCTCTTTGAATTATGTACATTTCAAGTGCTATGAAAGGTTGAAGTAACTTAGGTTCCTAGTAATAGTATTTCATCATTGGCAGAATGTGTGATGGTCCCCTGGTGAATGAAAAATGCTACCTTAGAAAAGTCCTTCAGAAAATATATCATGAAAATTTAAAGCATTATTGTTCTGAAGAAAGAGTGAGCTTATACCTGTGTGAATGTTACAACTGAGTATTTGTTAGTGGAGAAACCAAAGAGATAATTAAAATTGTTCCTCTATTGCCAAGCTAACTTAAGAATGTAATGGCACATGGTAGTAAGATGAGAAAAATTGTCATTTAAAAATACTTTAATATTTTAATTTTACTCAAAAGTTAACATTCTGCTTGAAATAATTGCACTTTTACTATAAGAACATATTTATATGTATATATGTATATATGTATTTCTTTAGCTGTAGAAGTAAAAATAAGTATATGTTTCTGTGAGTTTTGTTGTTCTAATTGTGTTACTCTCTTATCCTCTGACTTGAGGGTATTTGAGAAATGGATAACACGAAGTCCAGCACTCATTCTTGTTAAAAACACTGCAGAAAATCAGAATAGAATGAACTTACCTTAACATCATAAAGGCAATATACAGTAAACCCAAAACCAACATCATATTTAATGGGGAAAACTTCAAAAATTACCTTTAAAGCCAGGAACAAGACAAGGATATCCACTCTCATTACTCCATTTCAATATAGTAGTTGAAACTGTAGACAGAGTGATAAGTCAAGAGAAAGAAATCAAATGAATACCAATAAACAAAGAACTGAAATTATCTATTTTTTTCCCCAGTGTATGATTCTATATTTAGAATCACATCGAAAACCCAACAAAAAGACTTCTGGAGGTTATAAACAACCTTAGTAAAGTAGAAGGATACAAAAATCAATTTACAAAAATCATTAGCCTTTCTATATACCAGCCATGAATCCACTGAAAAAGAAATGAGGAAAACATTTCTGTTCATAATAATCTTGAAAACAAAAACAGAAACCTAGGAATAAATCTAACAAAAAATATAAATGACCTTTTCAATGAAAAGTATAAATCACTAAATAAAGAAAATGAAGAAGATCTTAGAAGATGGAAATATTTCCCATGCTGATAGGGTAGGCAGAATAAATATTATCAAAATGGTCATTCACTAAACGTGATCTAGAAACTCATTTCAATGTCAATTAAAATACCAATGTCATTCTTCACAGAGCTAGAAAAATCAGTCTTAAATTTCATATGAAAAAACAACAGATCCAGAATTGACAAAACAATTCTCAGCAATAAGAACCATGCAAAAGTCATCACAATGTCTTCAAATTATACTGCAGAGCTATAATAATAAAAAAAAAAACATGATACTGGCACAAATACAGACACATAGAAGATAATAGAAAATACAGAAACAAATCCACACACTTATAACCAGTTGATTCTCAACAAACATTGGAAAAACATATTTGAGAAAAGATAACCTTTATAACAAATAGTGTTGGGAAAACTGGTTATTCATTTGTAGAAAAATGGAATTAAATCCCAACCCCTTATCTTGCATGAGTGTCAACTCAAGATGTGCCAAAGACTTGGAAATTAGGCCAGAGATTTTAAAACTAGTAGAAGAGGGCATAGGTCCAACACTCCAACACATAGGCACTGGTAGAAACTTCCTCAATAAGACCTCCAAAGCTCAGGAAATTAAAACAAGAATTAATAAATGGGATGACATTAAATTTAAAAATTCTGTTCAGCAAAGGAAACCATCAAGAGTCTAAAGAGAGAGCCTTCAGAATGGAAGTAGACATTGGCCAGCTACTCCCGTGATAGAGGACTAATATTTAGAATGTACAAAGAACTTAAAAGACAACACTATAAACTTAAATAACCCAATCAGGAAATGGGCAATAGAATGAAATAGACACTTCACAAAAGGAGAAATACAAATGGTTGGTAAATGGAAAAATGTTGCAATCAGGGAGATGCAATTCAAAACTATACTGAGATCCCATCTCACTCTAACCCCAGTTAGAATGGCAGTCATCAAGAACTCCCAACAACTATAAGTGCAGGGGAAGGAATGAGGAAAAGGGAACTCTATACACTGTTGGTGGGATTGAAAATTAGTGCATCTACTATGGAGATCAGTGTAGAGATTCCTCAGAAAACTGGGAATGGATCCACCACAGTATCCAGCTATACCACTCCTGGACATCTTTCCAAAGGGACTGAAATCAAAACATTATAATCATATATGTATATCTATGTTTATAGCAGCACAAATCACAATAACCAAATTATGGAACCAACCTTGATGATGCCCATTAATAGATAAATGGATTACAAAATCATGGAATATACACACAATGGAATTCAACTCAGCAATAATGAAGAACAACATTATGTCATTTGCAGGAAAACAACTGGAGCTAGAGAATAATATGTAAAGTGAGATTAATGAGTCACAGAAGGTGAAGGGTCGTATGTATGGATGTGGAAGGAAGGAAGAAAGGAAAATATTTTGTATGTGTGTGTGATACTGGGGATTGAACTCAGGGGCATTCTACCTCCAAGCTACACCCCCAGTACTATTTTTTATTCTTTATTTTGAAACAGGGTCTCACTAAGTTGCAGCGGGCCTCATTAAGTTGCTGAGACTGGCCACGAACCCATGATCCTCCTGTGTCAGCCTCCCAAGTATTAGGATTACAAGAGTGCACCATCATGTGCACTTCCATGCCTGGCTGGAAAAAAGGTATTAAGCATTGGGATATATGCAAGACTCTATAAATATTGTTTTAGTTTTTATTATACTTCTAGAGTACCTTTAGATTATTTCCTCCATCTTGCAGATGGGAAAATTGAGTCACTAAGACTTTTTAGGTCATGTATCAATGATCTACTAACAAATGACAAGTATGGAAATTAGACTTATACTCTAAGTTACTTTAATATCTTTGCTACCAGGGAAATTAGAATACTACAGGGATCATTTAAAACCTACCAAGAGAAATGAGAAAAACTCATATATTTGGTGGGTTATTGCAAAATTTGAGATAATAAAAAAAACAAAAGGTAATTTCAAAGGCTTGACAGAAAGAGTACTTCACATAAAAGTAATGATTATACTGATAACACATTTTCAGACCCTAGCACCAGATGCCAAAAGACTGTAGTTTTAATTTTTTAAAATATTGAGGGGGAAAACAAAAGCAAAATCAGATGAGGCAATAATTTTATGCACCATTTCCTTGCTTTTATGGAAAAAGACCCTAATATTTACAAAGAAATGTTATTTCCCAAGGTTACACTGCTTATAAATGGTAGACCTAAAAATACAGCAATGAATGTCTTCTTCTAAAGTCATCTTCATTCTAATTATTCACAGACTGTAGAATTCTACCTTGGGAATCCTACAGTTGAGAGTAGGGGCTGGAATCAAATCAACTGGGTGAAATCCCAAGCCAACTTAAAAAACTGTGCAGCCATAGGAAATGAGATTATACTTTTTAGGCCTCAGTTTTTTCATCTATGCTGTGGGACTGGTGAAAGTTCCATCTTACTTTACAACTAAATGAATTGACCTGCATGAAGGCCTTAGGCACAGAGAAAATGATACACATCCACCAAATATAGTTCTTCTCGTTTTCTTTGACAGATGAAGTGATGGAGGTCCCCAAGGGGTAAAGAACTGGAGAACTGGTACCAGATGCTCTTTGCACTAGACAAGTAGGAGAAAATTCTAAGGATTTTGAAGTTCTTAGGAAATTTTCTGGGACAATAGACTTGAAGGCTGGTGGAATGAGGAAAAGAAAGGGCTGGAGGTAGTTCAGTCAGGTCTGAGGCTTGTATGGGTATGGGAAACTGGATCAGGAATACATGCCCAATTATTTCAACTGTATAAGCTGTGGGATTAGTTCAGTTTGGTACTGGTTGGTTTTGAGATGCTCCAAACATCCCCGGGCTTTTCTCCAATAAATTATTTCACATGAGCTGCTATCATGTGCAAACATTTATTGATAATGGCCTGGGAAACCTCAGTATGCAATTGGTAGCTGCAGTCATGGCTGTGGATGAGAGATAAAAGATGTAAGATGGAAACTGGGGGTGAGGGGCACCCTGGAAAGCAGCTACAAGAAGAAGAATGTGAATGTAATAGAGAGGGAGTGTTGGGTCTGAATCCTACTCCACCACCAAGCTGTGTTATGGAAACGCTACTTACCTAGCTAAAGCCATAGTGTCTCCATTTGAAATACATAGATTGCAACTGCCTCAAGAATTTACTCTGAGAATTAAACAAGATCATGCAAATAAAGCACCAAGTCTATGGCTGGGAGCTTTAAGTACATAGGTTATGGTGGCATTTATTATGGGTTGGAAATTGGGAGATAATAACACCCCTGAATCCAAGGAAGGAGAATGGTATAAGAAGGAAATGAAGATCCAGAGTTTCATATAATGGACGAAGCATGACATTTTAGTATATTGAATAATTTTGTATGCATGACCAGAGGGAAAAAAAATCAAGAGAGGGTAAGAGTGAAGATGCTAATAAAAATAAATGATGCACGTGAAGGAAGCTATAGCCCTTGTTAAGAGATTAATGAAGATATGTACTTTTACATGACATTGGATATTGGAGATATAGACATAAATGTAAACATATATCTCCCAAAGATAAGTCAGATAACAGAAGTTTTCAGATTAGTTAAATGACAAGGATTTTGGAAGTATAATTGGATCAGATATGTAAGAAGCTTAAAGTAGTTTTGAAAGATAATTGCGGCCATTGAAAAGTGTTTCTTAGGTTACTCATTAAAGTAATTATTAGTGATTAAGATGGGAATCTCAAATTGCCTCTGAGTTAAACAGAACGTAGATTAAAGATCTTTAGGTTTAGATAGATTCCAGAAAATATCAGGGTTCAGAAAGAATTGATAGGTTTGTGGTTGTATTGTAACAAAGCCAAAGTCATTCCTGAAAATATAATATTACTCTTCAGTATGTATCAATGAGTTAAGTTCAAAGGTTTATCTGTAGACAAGCTATTTGGAAATAAAACCCCATTTTCGAATTGAAATTTATGAGTATAGAGAGAGGCATACATATAATGATTGAATAAGTAAAATAATAGGCATGAAGTATGAATGTAAATGTAAATTCTAGAAAAGGGAGAGAGCTCAATATGAATGCAGTTCAGATACAGGAGTTTGGGTTATAACAACTGAAGCATACTTCCTTAGGCATATATGATGGATTTTTCAGAAACAACTTCTGACTCAGGACAAGGGTGTTCCAAGATTTTATAGAGGTGCAATGTCTGTATTTAAGAGTTGATAAACACTATGGCTCTGGTGCATCTTTGCTGATATCAGAGCAGGTCTATTTTTAACTGCATAGTCACTACAAAAGATTTTCATGGAAAAGTGAGTTGCTGAGTCTTGAGCCCCAATTGATAGAACATTATAGCAGAAAGACATCAATATTGTTTTTAAAAGGACTATAGTGGTGAAAATGATCTCACTGGCCCACCCTGACAGTTTAGGATAATCTTCTCCTCCCAAGACATTTAACTTACTCATATGAGCATAATTTATTTTGACATATAAAACTAAATATTCCTAGATTTAGGATTTAAAACTTGACCATCTTGGGAAGGGGGTATTTTTCTGCCTGTTACAGTACTTAACTACATTATTTCAAAATCCATAAAGTAATTCTTTAGGATAACTATAATTCATGATCAGAAAAATTAAGTCATATTTTCCATGTGCAAAATGTATGATTTGCAGAGGAGACACATAAACTCTAATTTATCTCCAATCCCAAGTCTTCCCACAAAACTCTCCAGAATATCTGTTTATAGTCCAAAGTAATTTTTAATGCTATTATCCAATAGATCTGAAAACCAAATAAGGTATGATTCTAACAAGAATCATGGACAAAGGAGAAGAAAAAAAAACAATTAATAACTCAATGAAAAGAAACAGAATATGTTCTTCTGAAAACAAAACAAAACCCCCAAATGACAACAGCAAGCTAGAAAAAAATTTCATGGAAAGAAGTATTATGGGTAAAATATATTCTTTAGTTCAAGTAGGTTCACATGCGTTTATGAATGGAGATGACACTGGTGTTAAACTATGGAGTACCTTGGTGCCATTTTTCATTTCACTAATGAGATCCATCTGAGTTTATTTTATTTTATTTTGAGGATTCTTTCCTAGAGCTTGGTACTTATTGAAATTCCTGAGCACAAACGGTGCATGTGTTAAAACTTATTTTCCTCCATCAAATTGGACTGAATCTCATTATGGAGGCCCTGCTTCAGCGAGAACAGTTTCCACAGTCATGGATAACCTGGTGCACCTTGGAGATGCCAGGACCAAATTGGCTGCAAATGAGTGCAGAAAACATTCTCACACCCTGTTTCTTCATTTGAAAACCTGCCCAAAGGTTTCCATTTGGATCACACACAATCAAAAGCAAATGCTACCAAGCAAAATCAATTCCAAACCAATACGAGCGAAACAAGAAGCATTTGGAAAAGAACCTTCACGTATTTTGTGGATTTTTAGAATTTTAATCTTGCTCTTCTATCTACATAGTGATTTTTTGTTTAAACTTTTGAGATATGTATACCTTTTTCTTGCTTTCCCCAAACATCCCAAATGGGGCTGACCAGCCCGCTTAATTTGAGGTTACCCTCTGCTTAATAGACATGTTTTAGCTAACCAAGAAAGTAATGAGATACCTGTTCCTTTTAACTGGCTAAGAAACACGACTCTCATTTTTATGTTATCCTAATTATTCTTTATCACTGGCAGAAAAAGCATACAATGCCCAATTTATATGCCTTTTAAATTCCATTTATATTAAACCCCAGAAAAAAAAAATGTAACATGGTGACAAAGGCAGCCATTGATTGCCAGGGACCAGGAGATGGCAAGTTGAGAGTAACTGCAGAGGAAACATTTTGGGAGATGAAATTATTCTATATCCTGAATGGACTGGTGGCTGCATTGCTCTGTGCAATTGCTAAAACTCATTGCATTTTAAATTGGTAAATTTTATTTTATGCAACTGGCAGAAGGGTAGAGTGGTAATAACACTTGATCAATCTGTCAATTTTAGAATGTCCCCAGTCACTGGCTACATCGATCAATCTGGCCTGGTCTCCTGGGGAGGCACTAAGCAGAGTCAAACAGGTTGAGTCAGAGAATAACTGTCAAAGGGTATTTTACTGTCAAAAACTGGAAAATGAAACTAGGGTATCAGTGGATCAAAAGTAGCTGAAGAAAAGGAACAAAATGATTGGGAAATAGCATAGGCATCTAAGCTTGAGATGAAGTATCACAAATATAATAGACTTTTTTAGAGTACTCTAATTCCATGTCAAACACGAAGCTGAAATTAACACCAAGTTAATTCCACCTGGAACCACACCTTATCTAAGTCTGGGATCTACTTAGTTCTACAGAGTACTAAGGACCATCAGTACCGAGGAAGTGGCTTGAGTTAACTTTCCTGACATGTACTAATAAGTATATGCCTAGATGTGACCCAAGTGGCTCTTGGTTTTTAATTTTAGGCAAATTTTATTATGAATCACAGGAAAGATGTGAGGTGGAGAGGAATCTGAGAGGTCTATTCTTATCATTATTGTCTACAACCTTTCAATTTCACCATTCAAAGTGAGATCTTAGAGAAATCAGAAGCTTTGATTTCATTTTTCCCTCTCTTCTGCCAGTTAGTGATGTTGGTGATGATGACCTTCTGGTTGATCTCATTGGAGTAATGAATGATAGAGGACAATCCAATAGGCAGTGATCCGGGATAAGGATAAGGAAGGGGGCCCCTTCAGTTTCCATGCTTAAAGAATACTGTTCAAGGAACTGACTACATCTTCATTATTGAATTATGAGGAATCAGCTACAAGAAGTTCCTCTAAGAGAACATTTTAGGCGGAAGGAAGAGAAATAGGGACAGTCATGACAAAGATGGCAGACAGGATTATGGAAAACACTGTCACAACTAGAGAGCTGAAAGAGTGGGAGAGAAACCATGGAGCTCAGAGGAACCAGACGAGGTGGCCTTGGAGATCACAGTAAAGGATTTGGATTTTATTCATTTATGGTGGAGCTCACTCTAATATTCTAAAGCCAATGAGTGAAATTGTTTTATGCTTGATTACTTGAGAAACAAGCTATACATGGACAAGAGTAAAAACCTATGGTTCAATTTGAAAACTATGGAAATAATTCGGTCAAGCGCTGATAGACCGAGGATATGAGGGGTAGCTGCGGATTCCAGGAGGTTTGGGATGTATTTGACCTGGCCCCGTCAGATGGGTAGCTATGAATGATTAGACAGTGAACATATGTAACCCCAAGCCATGTCTTTGCCACAAAGAAGGTGTTGCCTCTGGCCAATCCTTGACCACTCTGCTTGGTCTTTCAAAGACTTCTCAGATATCTCTTTTCAGAGCAGTTTTTGACTTTCCCAAAAGGATCCATTAGTCTTCCTTCTACAGGTCCTCATTCTGTTTGCCCATTTGACAGAGTGGTTTTTGTTTCCATTTTAGTTGTTTGTACACTTATTTATACTTGACACTTTATTTATACAGAAACCGTTTTACCTGCTATTTAAAAATGTGTATGTTTGCTTTCATGTTTGGGTTTTTCGCAATTCTATTTGTGTGGCATGGCATTTTGAACTCTCCGTCAGCACACTGACAATTAAGTATGGAACCATATTCTGATTTAAGCTCTCACTAATCCCCCTCAGGCAATTTTTTAAAACACATCTTTTGTGCATCTATTTTTTCCACTATGCAACTTATTAGAACTTACTAAGTAATTTTATATAGGGTATAATAGAAAGAATACTGTTTGGAATACTAAGATCTTCAGAATTGACTTCCACTCTTTTAAAAAGGAGCTTCTACAAAACCTTAGCAGAGGATGAGGCAAATATTGAATAAGATAGTATAAATATAAATCCTACTGGATTCTGAAGTTGAATACGTTTTAAGGATTACGCTACACATACCTTAAGAATTATTAACAACTCAGAGTGTAATTGTTCTCATGCCTCCCTCTCTCCAATTCATCTGTTAATTTACTTACTCACTTAGCAAATAGTTCTCTAATGCCTACTATAGACTAAAATCCAAGTCGGTTGGCATCTTTATCTATGCTCTGACACTGCCTCCATGGCTTTGAGGATTTCCTTAATCTTTCTATGCCTTTTACCCTGAATCCTTGAAATAATATTTTTTAGTACCTACATAATTCGACTGTTGAGTACTAAAAGAGTTAATAAGTTTAAAAGACTTAAATAACACCTGCCCGATTAACAAATTATATATTTGTGATAACTAGTCATATTATTATGATTAGATCACACTCTAGGTATAAATATTTTACTTGAAGGACATCAGACAGATGAGAGAATTAATTTTATTTTATTTGAATTTATGTCTTTGGAAAAAAATTCATTATGGGCACAAATATAATCACATGATTGACTTTGACATAATTTCAAGGCAAAATCCAAAACTTGTATTTTACTACTTATTTTGCTAGATTATTTAATTTTTATGTTGTAGAATGTGACTTCTTTTGCCTGAGAAGGCTTAAAAATGCCATTTGGCCAGGCTGTACTTGAAATTTGAAACTTAAGAAATATACTTTCTTAGGTTAAAGATTCAAATTATTCAGTTATTGCTTGAACATTTTGTATGGGGGATTTCATTTTTCATAAAAATGTCTGTTGTCCCATAGTTTGGCAATTGTGAATTGTGTGACTATAAACACAGATATGCATGCATAAGTCTGATAGTTTGGTTTCCATTCTTTTGGGTAGATACCTAGAAATGGTATTGCTGGGTCATATGGTAGGTTCATTCCCATTCGTCTGAGGATCTTCCATACTGTTTTAATTTGCATCTCTCTGATTGATAGTGATGTTGAATATATTTTCATACATTTATTGGTCATTTGTATTTCTTCTTTTGTGAAGTGTCTAGTTCACTGGCCTATTTTTGGATTGGGTTATTTGTCTTCTTAGTGGTTTCTTGAGTTCTCTGTATATTCTAGATATTAGTCCTCTATGGGAGGAGTAGTTGGCAAAAACATTCTCCCATTATGTTGGCTCTCTGTTGAGGTTTTTGATAGTTTCCTTTCCTGCAGAGAAGTTCGTCAGTTTAATGCAAACCCAGGTATTGATCTTCCTTTTAATGTCTTGTGCTTTTGGGGTCTTGTTGAGAAAATTTTTACCTGTGCCTATGTGTTGAAGTGTTGGACCTATGTACTCTTCAAATAGTTGTAAGGTCTCTGGTCTGACTTCCAGGTCTTTGATACATCTCGAATTGACTCTTGTGCAGAGTGAGAAAGGGGTTTATTTCCCTTTTTCTGCATATAGATAACTAGTTTTGCAAACACCATTTGTTGAAGAGGTTATCTTTTTTTCAGTGTATGTTTGGCCCCTTTGTCAAAAATCAATTGCTATATTCCTTAACAACAACCACGACAAAATAATGTGGGGAGAAAATACATTATTGAAGCTAGACTCTCTCAGTATTTCTATTTTCCAGTAGCCATAGCTCAACACTTTTTCAGTCAGTTTGAGTTCAGTCTGAGTATAAGCACTATGGTGAAAGGAATATCATTCTGATATACCAGAGTAGCACTTTGGTACTTCTTTATTTTGGTGAGATTATTGGACAAAAACACTGAGGCTCATTAGTTTTGTACTCAGATAATCCTAGACTAAAATGATAACTATTTTCATGATTACATCTGTGACTCAGTAAATTCCTTAATATTTCTGGGTCTCTGTTCTTTTAAGTTGTTAAAATATGGGGGAAATGACTTACACATTTCCTAGACTGATAGTGATGGTTAAATTACTGGAAGTGCTTGCTCAATTCTGCGCACATGACAGTAATAATGGATAACACCCACTGTGGAAATTTTATGTGCCAGAAGCTACTTTAACCTGTTCAATATATTATGTGGTTTAAGCTTAAAAACTGTAGCAAGAGCCGGGTGTGGTGGTGCATACTTGTAATCCCAGAATTTGGGAGGCTGAGACCGGAGGATCCAGATTCACGGCCAGCCTCAGCTACCTAGTGAGGCACTCCACAACTTAGTGAGACCCTGTTTCAAAATAAAGAGTAAAAAATAGTGCTGAGGGTATAGCTCAGAGGTAGAATGCCTCTGAGTTAAAAAAACAAAAACAAAAACAAAACCTGTAGCAAGTACAGAAAATTTCCCCTCCTGTTGTGTTCCCAGTCTGCCTTTATTCCATTAATCTTGTGTTTCAGGGTAAGATTATTCCATTACAGATCCATGTGTAATGGATGGTCACTAAATCAATTATCCTGATGACAAATTTGACAAAGAACCTGCAATCCAATCATGACCCAGAGGAAATCGAGTCTTCCAGTGAATACACATCTATTAGCACCTTCTGGAACAAGCTCCTTGCTCTTCATGAGACGTAGTATGTCATGGTATATTTCCTCTCTCTGATTCTGACAGGTCTGGGTGAGTTTCTTGGGATGGTTGCTTTCCTGGATCTGAGGGTGAAGACTAGAGGAAGAGGACTTAGCCAAGAGGATAGTGAAGAACTGGGACCAGAGCCCTGGTCACCATGCCTGGGGCCTGCCTTCCCAGAGGTTTGGGCTATGAAATAAATCATTTTATGATTGATAAATGCCAATTTGAGCAGTCAAATATGCCTACTGAGGACTCAGTATTGTATATCATAAGGCTTAGTTTTCTTGTAAGTTGAAACGACCAGCATAAGAATCCAGGCTTTCTGCTTTGGAACTATGTTCTTAATCACTGTGGTCTATCAGCTCCCAGTGTCTGAGTTCAGTTATTTGCTGTCAAGGGTCATCGTTATCTTCTCCTTCACGATCAGTATCATCATCAGCAGATGCTTCCTAATATTTTTTTTTCCTGTTTCAATTTGAGCTTCATTTCTCCTACCATAGCAGGCTCCACTGATTTGCCCTCATAATTTAGAAAAGCATATGCTTTGGTTTCAAATGGTCTTGTATAAAAATTCTAATTGGAGAATTTATCACCTTTGGGGTACTTATTTAATTGTTTACTACTTTTGGATTTCTTGGATTTCAAGTTTGAGATGGTTTTGACTCCCTGCTAAAGTATTGGAAGAATGACCATGAGGAGATACATAAATCTCCTCACACAGTAGCTTGCCAGCTTTCCCAGTCCTGCTTTGTTGATTTGAAACTTGCTTCTCCTTTGTTTCCTGGTACTACAGTCTTACCATTCTCCAGCCCTCTCTGACAAAAGGATTCATAGACTCTGTTCTTTAGTGCAAACATCCCCTCTAATCCCTTGTTCCTATAATTAATTTTCTTCATTGGTCATTTGAAGGATTTCCCATTTCCAGCTCCCCTTTCTTTCACCAGCCTCTAAAAAATCTTAAATCTCTCTTGCTGAAACCAGTATGTAGAGGGAAAAAAAATCAAGTTTGATAAATCTCCAAGATTCTTTCCTTGGACTTCAGATTTATGCATGGATGCTCTGGTACCCATAGCTTCTGCCTAAGCATTTTTGCTTGGAAATTTAAATTCATTGAGGTCCCTATATGAGTGCAAACGATATAAATATTTAAGATCTTTATTAAATTGCCTGTAATATCCATGAGAGTAGATAATAATCCCTACACTATTTACCTATTTGGAGACAAGGTTTGGGCAATTGTTATACCTCCATCACTATAATTACCATACCAAGTACATTAAATAATTTCACTTCTCTCACCCATGTATTGCATGCTGTTTCACTTTAACTAAAGATCCAGAACGCAATAATTAATTTTGGTCCAGTTAGTAAGATCTGCTGCATAGCACACTCTTCTTCTTGCTGATGATCAAGGTTAACATCTCCCTGAGATGTGGGTAGAATAATGAGATAGTGCCTGACAATGAGGAACTTCTCAAATAATTGCTGTTGTATTAGTCAGGGTTCTCCATAGAATTGGAACAAATGGAATATAGATAGATTCAGAGGTTGATAACCCCAACCTCTATCTTCTGAAGGTCTGACAGCTACGAGAGAGAGTCAGTGGCATAATATTTATTCTGAAGGCAGGAAAAGATCAGTGTTCCAGCTTGAAGACCATTAATCAGAGTGGACAAATTGTTCTCTACTCCTCTTTGCTCCCTATATGCCTCCAACCAGTTGGGTAAGGCCCATGCCAACTAGTGCTTTGCTCAGTCTGTTGAGTCAATTATTAACCTCATGTAGAACGTCCTCACAGACATACCCTGAATGTTTAACCATACATCTGAGTACCTCATTAACCAGTCATGGTGATACATAAAATTAACCATCACAGCTGCTAGAATTTTTGTTGTTATTTGCAACATCCTTCACTTTAGTCTATGTATTCAAAGATTTCTCACAAAGTTATAGATGTCTAGTGATAAATGTTAATAGGAAAAATTTCCCTGCCACTCAGAGTCTGTTCGTAAATCACTTGATACAAATAGACAAAGTCTCTAGTATCTGCTATCTGCTTACTAGTGCTGGTTCCAGCACCAGCCCTCCTTGTCCACACCTTCTGCTGGAAGCAAAGACTTCAATACTAATTCCCTGGACAGGACACTTCTTCTCTGGCACCAAGTCTCCTATTGGGCAGTTAATTTTCAGTCACTGCAAGTAGGCTGCAATTACCCTTGGAATTATTTTACAAATATTTTAACATTGGAATCATGGGGTTCCTTTATTTCACACTCGAGGAAAAAAAGTTAAAAGTTAGCAAATATCCTCATAGTGTTTTAAAGATTAGTAGAAAATTCATAAGTAAAAGGTATTTAGTTTAAGGCTAGAAATTCAAAAAATAAATTAATAAGCTTTAAAATGCATCTTACACAATTAATTTTTAAGAAGGAGTTTATGGCAAACTTGACCTCAAATAAACCTGGGATACTTAATTTCTACCTATTTCATGGTACTTACTGGTACTTATAATTATTTATCTCATCTTCCAATGTGTGAATATTTTTAATAAGGTCACATGTGCATACTGGTGTCCATCTATCCTATTGGAATGACAGTGTCATGTGACACTGTCATTCCTAGAGACTGTCTTTGGCAGTCAATAACATGCACCCAAAGAGACTGTCTTTGGCAGTCAATAACATGCACCCAAACAATAAATTAATCAAATCAAGATTCTTTCCTCATTACATTGTCTTACAGTATTTTCTGGTGCAAAAGTTAATTTCATAACATATTTGACTACCCTTCATATACTGTGACATAATACAGAAAAAATTCTGACACGTACACTCTGAATATGTAAATTATCTTTCTGGGTCTTCTTCCTCATTAGTTTGTTTTGTGGTACTGTGAACCCAGGGGATTTCTACTTCCAAGCTACGCTTTCATTTCTTTTTATTTTTGGTTTTGAAACAGGGTCTGTCTAGGTTGCTGAGGCTCTACTTGAACCTACAATCTTCTTGTCTCAGCCTCCTTAGCACTAGGATTGCAGGCTTCCACCACCATACCATGCTTCACCAATTTTCTTTCTTTTTAAAGACTGAATACTATTCTGTGTGTGTGTGTGTGTGTGTCTTTTACTGGAGATTGAATCCAGAGACATTCTACTAAACTCCAAGCTACACCCCCAGCTAACTTGCTGAGGCTTGAGGCTGGTCTCCAACCTATAATCTTCCTGTCTCAGCCCTCTCCAAGTAATGAGATTACGTACACGTATGTGCCACCATGCCTAGTTGGGTGTTCTCCCTTATTAAATGTATACCTTATATGTTTATTGGGTTCCATCTATACATTAAACTTTTATTTCAGTTTTTGTCTGCTGAAAGAGAAAGACCTGGATCACAACCCCATTGGGGATCTGGAAGAAGCTAGGAAGGAACTGACCCAGATTTGACATTATAGCTGAACTGTGCAATGAATGGGGCTGGGAATCAGCCAGATTTAGATGGGTATGGAGAGAGACTGGCACACTCTGGCCTTCTCTTAGGATAAAGAATTAAGTCACATGACACTGTCATTCTTGTAGATCAAAACATTCAATGTCAGCGATGCTATCTTGTTCTAATAGTGAAACCTGAATCAAAACTGATATCCTTAGAACTGAGAACACAGGATGAAAGGAATGGTAATGTTTGATGGGGTTTATCAAGGGAATTCTTGGAATTATGGGGATTGTTGGAATCATGGAGGTTGTTCACAAAATTGGATCATGGGAGATGAAACAGAAAATTGCAATCATGGGAGTTGAAACAGAAAATTGGAATCATTGGGTCCTCGAAATTTTGAAAATCTGTATTTGTGAAGCTTCTACTCTAGAGCAGTTCTGAAAGTAAAGTTTTTAAATAAAATACAAAAACACAAGGAAGAGATGTTTCCTACAGAAAAGAAAAGAAAACAACAACAACAACAAAAACACCCAGGAATGCTGATATTCATTTTCTTGGTTGAGGAAAACAAATTTTCTATATATAGAAAAAAGAAGTAAAGCTTCTTTTCTCATGGGAAAAAACATTTATTTTTGAAAACTTAATTTATGAATCATTCTTGCTCGCAACAGATAGTTTTTTGCTATGGAATTTCTTTCAGTAGCTCAAGAGGAAAATTCAAGAATGTATTTGTCATCAGATGTGGTTTGAATTGACCCCAGACATCTGAAGAAGAACATAAACTGGAGTTAAGTGAGGATCCCCTGGTACTAACCTAATCCACACAATTTGGCCCGTGGGAAACAGAATCACAACTGCTCACACATCTGAATGCTTCTATCAGTTTGAAGTGAATAGGTAATTCAGGTATAAAACATCCCACACTCTTCTCTTGGGTACTGGCTGGTATCTAGAGATCTGGTTTGAGGACATGAAGTCTCTGCTTGAAAACAGAAATTTCAACAGGATTCTTTCATTGAAAAGCATTCCCTTTATAGAGGAGTGGATAAAGACAGGCAAAGCAAAAGTGACTGAGAATGAATTCATTCAATTATTTATCCAGTGTCTCATCACAGTCTGTTCTGTTAAGTACCAGGTATTTACTGGAGCTGGAGAACAAGGACAGTTACATCACATTCTGAAATATAGCTGTCCTCTTCTCCCAGTGATGGATCCCACCTGGAATAAAGCCAAGCAAAACACCCCTTTTCAGGCCAAAGGGCTCAGAAAAGGTCCAGGGCACCAGGTTCTGTTGGATCTTGCAAATCATCTACTTTTCCACACATTGTAGAATTAATTTCTTCATGGCATCTGATAGTAAGATATCTTGTGTGTGTGTTCAACAATACTTATTAGTATTTTTAATACAAAGAAGTTAAGAAAAAAACATAATATTGGTTA
The DNA here is from genome assembly GCA_004027655.1 of Graphiurus murinus. Lineage (NCBI taxonomy): Eukaryota > Metazoa > Chordata > Mammalia > Rodentia > Gliridae > Graphiurus > Graphiurus murinus. The sequence goes on along the minus strand of PVLC010002887.1, from coordinate 28,406 downwards.
TGTGTTAAAATTCTATTGGCTTATTTAAGCAATTCTATTGGTTTATTTTAAATGACAAATGTAAAACAGAAGTATACATTGTACAGAAAACTGCAGAGTGAAAAGGAAAAGCTTCCCTTCTACCATCTCCTCCTTTAACCCCAAATTGATTAGTTCAACTTTACCTTGCTTCCTTAAAAAGCAATAAAAACTATATAAGGCTCTATTTATATTTAGTACCCACACACATATGTGAGCACACGTGCGCAGGCGTGGACACACACACACACACACACAATTCATCCCTCTCCTAATTTCCCCCCAGCTACCTATTTGTTAATACTAAGATATCAGATATCATGTGATACATCTTTACGAATCTTTCCTTTATGTCTTGAAATCTTTATAGTGGATATATTTACATAATATCACATAAAAATTTAATTATCCAATAATAAATTGATTGCATGAATACAATCTAATTTTATGAACAGTTTCTTCCACTTGATGAACATTTTTTGAGATTTTAGCCATAAGTAAACTCTGAGAGGTAAAAGTTTTGGAAGAGTATATTATTATTTTTTTAATTTTTTGAAAGATATTGCCAAATTGCCTTGCAGTGGGAGATTAAAGGTTTATGTTTATTGAAAAGCCTTACTTTCTCCACATTGCTCAAATTTATTGTCATTTAAAAAATGTAGTTTTGCTTATAGTATGTTTTGTCAATTTAGATTATAGTTTATTCTAGTGAGTTTGCTGAGAAACATTACTAAGAAAACTGTAAAGCTTAGACTCAGCAAAAAGAAGAAAAATCTACATTAAAAATGCTTATAGGAGGAGGTGATTAACTTACCTAAAGGATGAAATAGAACTTTAAATAATACTTTTGTTGAAAATAGAATTTTTAATCTCTTGCTATATATAGTTATTGCCAATATATAGGAATATGTTTATTTTTAGGAGTTCATTTTGTTTCCATTAACTTCACTGAGTTATTATTGTCAACATTTTATCCAGTTGATCATTTGATTTTTCTCTATACACTATATCATGTGAAAAAAAAAAACAGCATTTTTTTTCATTTTCAATGTTATTCTGTTATTTGTTGTCTTTGTCTTGATGTTAAAGATCTGGAAACTCAAGGACAACTATGACTTGTAATTGTGGGAACTGATATTTTCTTCCTGATCTGATTCACATTATTTATAAGGGTGCTGCATTTTTCTGATAATCATATTCATCCATGGGAAGGAATCCCTTTGTATTCCTAACATATGAAAAGCTTCTGTAATGGAGGTGCATCAATTGCATTGTATGATCTTTCTGCATCTCTTTGATTATCCATTTGATTTGCTGCTTTGATCTGTCAATAAAGAGGCTTCAAAAATCAATGGATTGATTTTTAAGTATTGAAAATGGACATGCACAGAAATGGCTTTATACATCCCTGTTTAGAATCTTTCATTATTTAAGAATGCTTACACTTATATTAATAACTGAGATAGAATTGTTTTATTTTCTTTTTTTTTTTGTGTGTGTGTGTGTGTGTATGTGTTGGAATCAAGATTGTATTAGCCTCATAAAATGAATTGGACCTCCTCCCCTCTTCTTTTTTATTTTTCATCTGTTTGTGTAAGGTGGAGATTTGCTGGTCCCATGTGAATTTCGTAAATGGAACTTCCTTCACGGTGTCAAAACTTCACACATCAGAAGGGGGAGAATTTATTCTGTACAGTCAGCCTGCCGTTCTCCAGAACGTGATGTGCATATACAGTTGCTGTGAGCACTTCACCTTGAATCCACAATGTGCAGAATGGTCCTCGGGAGCACAGGTCTCCACAAAAGACCTTTTCTGGCAGTCAGAGCTACTTTTTCCTTTTGTTTCATTTATCCCAAATCACTGAGAATCTAAAGGTGAGTGGTCTGTGGTCTGTCTTCTGTCATACCTGTGGGTATACCTGAACCTCTCAAATGTGTACATCACAGTTATTTTGGAACTTAGCTCTTTAGGGAATGATTATAATTGTGCATTTTAATGGTTTAAACTAGTCATTATTTGTATATCATGTTTTAGGTCTGAGAAACATTTTTTGGGGGGAGTACTGGGGATTGAACCCAGGGGTATTCTACCTCCAAGCTATACCCCCAGTCCTATTTTTTTTATTCTTTATTTTGAAACAGAGTCTCACTAAGTAGCGGAGTGCCTCACTAGGTAGCTGAGGCTGGCCACAAACCCGGATCCTCTGGTCTCAGCCTCCCAAATGCTGAGATTACAAGTGTGTGCCACTACACCCAGGTCTGAGAAACATTTTTGAATAATTTGAGTAATTTTATTAAGAAAATCAGTTCAAGAGTTACAAATAACTCAAGTATTTACTTTTATAACAAATATGAATTCATATATTGAGTCCTTTTTTTGTGTAAGGCATTCAATATGCTGTCCTAGAGTGGAGAAAAGAATTACTGCAATCTCTGTCCTTAGGAAACTTACCATATGCATATTAGATGTGGCCATAACTTATCATTGTCTAAAAATAATAAGAAAGATTCTTGGAAGGAGCTGAGACGAAGGTGGCAGTGAGCATATTTTAAAGAACAGTTTTATTAAGATACGACAGAGAAATCATCAGTTTCACCTGTTTAAAGTATACAATTGAATAGTTTGACACACCCATGGAGTCCTATATCCCCACAGTAATCTTTGTCCTCTCTCTTTGTCTCCATCCTCTCCTTTCTGGAGCTTTTCACCAGCCCTAGGAAACCATTCACCTACTTTCTCTAAATTTTCCTAGTCCAGGCATTTCATAAAAGTATTCTATGTCTGTCAAAATGGTCACTTTTTTTTTTAATTCTACTAATATGGTCTATTGTATTGGCTGATTGTTGTATACAAAATATGTGGTCATTTGAAACTAGTCTTTTATTTAATATGATGTTTTCAGGGTTGATCCATGTTGTAGCATGTAGCATGATGTAACATTTTACTCCTTTTTTGATGCCAAATAAGAATATTCTCTCTCTCTCTCTCTAGCATATTTTATTTATTCTTTTTATCAGTGAATGGACATTTGGGTTCCTTTTATTTTTTATTGTATGTATGTATGTATGTATGTATGTATGTATGTATTTTGTGGTACTAAGGATTGAACCCAGGGGCATTGTACCTCTGAGCTATACTCCCAGCTCTATTTTATTCTTTTATTTTGAAACAAGGTCTCACTAAGTTGCAAAGGGTCTCACTAAGTTTCTGAGGCTGGCTGTGAGCCTGTGATCCTCCGGTCTTAGACTGGAAAGTACTGGGATTACAAGGGTATATCACCGTGCCCAGCTTATTTTGGTGTATTATGACTAGGGCTTTTGTGATCATTCTCATGCAAGTTTGACATGGAATTATGCTTTTGGTTCTCTGAGCTATGTACACAGCAGGATGATAATTAATGTGTCACAGTGTTTCATAGTTTATGCATCAATTTGCTATGTCATAGCACCTATAGTACCCAGTGTTCAGTCAAATACCAATCTCAATATTGCTATGAAGATTTCTGTAGATTTTTCTAATTTTTACACTCATTTGACTTTGAGTAAATGAAATTATAATTGATAATTTGGGTAGAATTATTCAACTAGTCAAAGGCTTTAAGAGCCAAAATGGAAGTTTCCTGGTAAAGAAAAAATACTGTCTCAAGACTATAGTATAGAATCCTTCCAAGTATCTAGTCTGTAGGCCCGTCCTAAAGATTTCAAAATTGCTAGTCCCCACAAGGAACTGTGCCGATTCTTTAATATTAATCTCCCTCTCTGTTCCCATTTGCATTTTCTAAAGTGTTCTGAATTTTGAGAAATAATTATCTATGCCTATCAAAATGGTCATGTGTTTTGTTGTTATTGTATTTTGCTTTTAATTCTACTAATATAGTCTATTTTTTGTTTTTTGTATATTAATATAGTAGCATTCTTGGGACTAATTCTACTTACTCGTTGTGAATAAAGCGTTTCATATGTTTCTAGAGTCACATTGCTAGTATTTTGCTGAGTATTTTTCTCTTTATTCATGAGGGAAATCCAAATACAGTTTTCTTTCTTAGTTTTATTATAACACTGGCCTCATGGAAAGAGTTTGTAGTCCTTCTTGTTTTGCTTTTTAGAAGATTTTGTAAAGCAATGGTGTTAATTCTTCCTTAAAGAGTGATCATTTCGCCAGTGGGGTCACCTGAGTCTGGGCTTTTCTTTGCAGAAAGTATTTTAATTAGTAATTCAACCTTTTTGCTTCATGTCAGCCTATTCAAATTTTCTGTTTCTTCTGGATTTGGCTTCAGTTGTTTTGCCTTTCTAGGAATTTGCTTATTTCATCCATAATATCTAACTTTATAGGCATACAGCTGCTCAAAATACCACCCTATAATACTTTTTATTTGTGTAAGACTCCTCATACCTATCATTAGTGCTTTTAGTGATTTGAGAGTCTCTCTCATTCTTTCTCTCTTTTTCTTTCTCTGGCCAGCCTGCCTAAAGGTTTGTCCATGTTCTTGATAATTTCAAAGAACTAAATTAGCCTGTGTAGCTTTATTTTAATTTTCTGTTTTATTTCCTTGCACCTGTTCTCTTAAAGAATTCTAGTTTCTTAAAGAAGAAATATACATTACCGATTTAGATTTTTCTTTTAAAAAAATAGGTATTTATAACTAACTGCTTCCTTTTCTGCCCCCTAAATACTACATCGATATTATCTAATACATTTTGTTTTGTTTTTGTTTTCATTCATCTAGATAGATGTATTTTCTAATTTCACTTATAATTTTTTTTTATTTGAGTGCATTCTTTACATATTTGAGAATTTCCCATATGTTCTTTTCTTGTTGATTTCTAATTTAATCTCATTGAGTTTGGAGAATATATCTTGTATGGTTTTAATTTTACCCAAATCCACTGAGGATTGTCTCAACCAAATTAATTTTCACTTCTCCCAAGTCCCTTGGAAAACCAGGCAGAACAAGTAAGGAAACAAAAATAAAAGACACACACACAAGCATGCACACACAATCTCCAAGAATGTCTTTCTGAAGCTCAGTTATGAGCAGGTGTGGATTTGACAGCAACAGCCGCGAGGTTAACAGGGCTCAAAACCATGAGAGAAGAGAGAATCAAGTAGGCCCTTGACAACTCTACAAACAAAGAGCCTAACTCTCATCAAAAGGGACTCACATAAAGCTCGATGCCCATTCTGATAACAATATTGGCACGTGGAAGTCTCTGCTTTGTGAGTTGAGTGTCAAGGAACTTGAAGAATGTCCACTGGCTGGCGGAATATATAGTATCTATTTTATGGTAAATAAACATTAATATGTGAATTTATGGTCATGTTTGCATAAGTAGCTTTGGCTTTATCTTGAATGTGCTTGTTTTTATGTCTGTGTAGACTACATTGATGACCAAACAGTGCCTTGCCCTGCTAGTCAGTTACAGATAAATGTGAAGATGGCAATAATCACATCAGCACCAATTGTCTTCCCAAGCTTTCACATGCATCAAGTTAGGGGCCAGTCTTCTTTATACATTACCTGGAGTACTCAGCATCTTATAGTTAATATTACTTCCTCTAATATAATCTGGTCTCCATTTCTGCTTGCTCATAAAGCTCCAGTTTCAGCATAAATTTAACATGGTGCTTTGTAGGTATTGGCCATTTCCAATTGAGTAGAAATAATTAATTTCATCTTTTGTTGAGTGGTTTTGTTCTCTCCCAGGAAATAAATCACTTCTTGAATACACATCTTCCCAACTGCTTGAAAGATATGACAAATTGAAAACTCTCTGAGGTGTGTTAATACATTTTACTGTCGGGTTATATTGCATTTTAATGTGAGACCCTATAAAAGATTACTTAGATTTTGTTCAGGCTTTATGGAGGTATAAGCTGCACTCAATAACCCCTGTCAAATAAAGGTAAAAAAAACTAATTAAGTAATAAATTCATACAAATTGTTACAGGAAAGTAATGAATTCCTTGCATTTTTTATAACAGCAATACTGTGTTAAAAAAATATTAGTTAACATGGCAGACCAGGGCCAGGTCTGAAAGGAAATATATGGTCCTCAGCTCATTGGGATATATATCATATCTGCTCATTGTGGTTTACAATAACAAAGTAGAAATTTTCAGACTCACTGAAATGAGTTCAGATACTTTTAATTGCCTTTGTGATATACTTTACAAATCAGGTGTCTCCTTTAGCCGTAGTAGGTGTAGTTTTGAAAGGAAAAATTGTAATTGTTGAACATAAATTTCATTTATGATAAAAGTATCAGAAGCTAAAACAATTAAAATTATTCAATAAACATGTCTTAAACAACAGTTACTGAAATGTTCTGTGTTGTATTAGTGGATGTGAATTTAAGAGATGACAAGGCCTAGGTGAGGCCCTAGACTAAGTTATGAGTACTTAGTTTCCTAGGTGACTGCCTCTCTGTTCAATTAATTGGGTTAGGTCAGTAGGCTGTGTGTTTCCAGCTCATCACTTGAAAAGTAAGAGTGGAGCTAAGACTCTGATGGTTTGAAGGTACTATAAGTGACCTATAAGAAAGAACAAGCCAAAGTAATCTTACATTCATATAAACAAGAATTTGAAGCACCCTAAAAAGACATGCAAACATATAAGAAACAAATGACATAAGGTCATTCCAATTTATAAAGTTATCTTGAACAACTTATTGGTGATTGGAATCAAATAAAGTTAGGGGTTAAAAACTTAGATATAATTTTAACATGTGAAAAAAATCTATCAAGAATCAAGGAATGCCAGCATTTAAAAAGTCATTATAGATACATAATCTCATCATTCACTGAATGCCTAAAATACACAGCTACAAGAAATAGTGCTTAGACTCTACATAATAACTTCCTGTAATTACAGGGAAAGACCACCACAACAAAAAGGATATTCAGGACACAGGATTTTAGGCTGGCAAAGCACTTTTTGAGAACTGAAATATAGATGATGTGTGAATAGATATAGAAAATTTCTGTGAAAACAAGGAAGTAAGGGTTATATTGGTCTCAAGTGGTGATGACACATGATGATGTTGATGGTGGTGACAGTGATAAGTGATAAATAAGTTTGAGATAGTTAAAAATTAAAATAAAAGGTACATTTAATTAAATCAGAATGGAAAAAGAATCACTGGACTGTAAAATAACACTAAAAGAAGTTATGACATTCTTTCTATGCAAAGGAAAACATGCACAGCTTTCATTATCTAATTCCAGAATTTGGAATTTTTCTAGAATAAAATGATAATTCATTAATTCTGGATTGTGAGAAAAAAATTTGGTAATATCATTTTGATTTGTAGCTTTCTATTGATATAACACTATGTTGGAATAAGACTTGAAGAGTCATGAGATAAAAATTGTTAGAATATATGGGTTTGGACTCTTCTCAAATACCAGTTGTTTTGACTTAGGTTATTATTGGTACTTCACAGAAGACAACTCAGAAGTTGAAATTATTGGTATGTTACAGTTTTAAAATTATATCTATGTTATAGATATTGTCAAATAAGACAGTTTTGCAATAAAAGTCAAGTGTTCAGTTTTGATTGTTTGATTAATATCTAGTGAAAAATGGAAAACGAACAGGGCAAAAACATCATTCGAAATACTCTGTTTTCTTTTTTTAAAGGCTCAAAGAGTTGGTAAAAAAAAAAAAGAAAAGAAAATTAGGGATTTAGAATAGAAGGTAAAACAAAAGAAAAGTTATATTTTTCAAGAACCAGCTTAGGGAAATACAACAAAAAACATGCTAGAGTCACAGTTCTTTTAAGAAAGAAGGAGAGAGAGGAGGGAGGAGAGATGAGAGGCAGCAGGAAAGAAACTGATGGAGTCAAGAGGCAACCTCTTGCTCCACCTCCTGCTGGGCTGTGGCTCACCTCCTTGTCCCCTGTCATAGCACTCTTCACCATAAATCCAGTGTTCCATGACCTTCTCCTCCTCAGTTCTGAAAGCAAACAGTGCTAAATCCCCACGCCTTCCATAAAATACACCACTTCATTTCTTTGGGAAATTTAGTTTTGAGCAGGATTACATAAAAAATTATTCCATCAGTAGTCTTGCCACAGATCACAGGACCTCCAAGTGGAATGACCTCATTTCTTGAATATGATTTTCTGAGGTCATCTATTTAGAGATTGAAAAAAAAATGGAAAACAAAATATTTTTATTAGAGAAGATACAAATATCTATCTGGAAAACTGTTAATTTCATTTATCTGCTTTTAAGGTCACTTATTAGAGATGATTTAGTAAAAGAGTACTCAGTGAATCTCAAATTCTCTGCTCTCCCTTTTTGCTGAAGATCTGAATGGCTGATGAGATACACTCCTTGTCATCTCTCCCTATGAGAGGTTCTCCCCTTTGTGAGGAGACCATCAGTGTCAGAATGGTTTGTGTCCCAATTATCTAGACTGGTACTGACAGGGCAAGCTTAAATCCATTTATGAGCTCTCAGTACCTGACAACTAGATATGTGCCTGCTATATCCCACTTGATTAAAAAGTGATTACTAAGATCACAAATGGGAATGATGTACGAAACAAGAAAGAAGTAAGTAAAAAGAAGATAGGAACAGAAAAGAAAAGTAAAATACAACTTTAATATATGAACCTGGTGCTAAAATGCCTCAGTCTCTCAAATTTCTAGGAACTCTGTAGATCCTAGAGCTAACTGAAAAAAAGAAAAAAAAAACACCCAAAACAAACTATAATTGCCCTGTGCACTGTTAATAAAACAGATATGATATTTTGAGGAACCTATAATTTAGGACACTCTCCAGCTTATCTGACAATCAGATAATGAAGACTTCAGTCAGCCTCATGACCCTAAGATTGACCAGACCACCTGACCACCCTAAACTGCCTTAGGGACTACAGGATTGAGATCATCCTCACATACTTCTTCAAGTCCACCCCTCACCCAAGTGCCTATAAGAAAAGAGCCCTACATTCCCCTAAAGGCCATTCTCTCCTTCATGAGATGGCTCACATTCTCCTTTCAATGTATGTTTCCTACTTTCCTAATTAAGCCTTTATCCGTATCCCTGACTGGCATGTGCTGAAATTCTTTTCCATTATGTTAGCCAAGGACTCCACTGATCCTGAGTTCCTGAGTTAAGGAATAGACCAGTCACTCCACAAGCTGAGCTTACCAAAGATTTCCTAAGTTCAACTCACCCTGGATGGTTTCTTGACTTTCTCCCATCCACTTTTTTTTTTTTCAGCCATGACTCTACATTTTATTTTTTTAATTATAATAATTCGTACTTTGTATTTATACATTTTTGTTAGGTACAAATTGATAAAGACAAATGTGCACACATTTCTCATCTGACCCTATCCCCAATTCCCACCCTGCTCCCTCGCCCTCCCCCCCTCTCAAGTTCAGTTCAGTGAGTGATCTTGATATAATTGTGTAAGTACATCATGTGCCTTAATATGCTCTCCCCCACACCCCCCCGTCCATTCCCTTCAGTTAAGTCTACTTCTTTGTTTATCGAGGGTCTCTACTTTTTCATCTGGGGACCCTCTTATGTCCCATCTACTCCCTAACATCCACATATTAGGGAGAACATATGTTTCTTTACTCTTTGTGACTGGCTAATCTCACTTAACATAATGTTTTCCAGTTGCATCCATTTCCCTGCAAAGAACATGATTTTGTTCTTCTTTA
>PVLC010002887.1:0-18607 GCA_004027655.1 Graphiurus murinus | reverse complement strand
TCATTCATCTGAGGATCTTCCATACTGTCTTCCACAGTGGTTACACAAGTTTGCACTCCCACCAACAATGTATTAGGGTTCCCACTTCACACCGTGGTCAGCAGGTGCTGTTGTTCGTGTTTTTTATGATTGCCATTCTGACTGGAGTTAGATGAAATCTCAGGGTAGCTTTGATTTGCATCTCCCTGATTGCCAATGATGTGGAACATTTCCTCATACATTTATTGGCCATGTGTATTTCTTCTTTTGTGAAGTGTCTATTTAGGTCCTTTGCCCATTTTTTGATTGGATTATTTGCTTTCTTAGTTGCGATTTTCTTGAGTTCTTTGTATATCCTAGATATTAGACCTCTATCTATAAGTATAACTGGCAAAAATTTTCTCCCACTCTGTAGGCTCTCTGTCGAGGTTCTTGATAGTTTCCTTTGCTGTGCAGAAGCTCTTCAGTTTAACACAATCCCATATATTGATCTTCCTTTGAGCTGCTTGTGCTTTTGGGGTCTTGTTGAGAAAGTTTTTACCTGTGCCTATGTGTTCAAGTGTTGGTCCTATGCCCTCTTGAAGTAGCTGCAATGTCTCTGGCCTAGGATAGCCAAAGTAGTTCTTAGCAATAAAAATCATGCAGGAGGCATCACAATACCTGACTTTAAACTCTACTACCAAGCCACAGTAATAAAAACAGCATGGTACTGGCACAAAAACAGACACATAGACAAATGAAGCAGAATAGAAGACTCAGAAACAGATCCACAGACTTACAGTCAACTGATTTTTGACAAAGGAGCCAAAAGTATACACTGGAAAAAAGAGAGCCTCTTTAACAAATGGTGTTGGCAAAACTGGTTAACCATATGCAGGAAAATGGAAATAAATCCCACTTTCTCACCCTGCACAAGAGTTAACTCAAGGTGGATCAAGGTCCCATCCATTTTTGAATGACTTAAAGGATCTGATGAAACTCATGGGCAAGCGAGGCCATTCATGTGACCACAAAGATCCACTTCAAAGATTGCACTGCACACATGGGCCAGTTGTGATGAACAACTATGCTAGCCCCTTTAGGCAAGGTATGAATAAATTCCTAATGGATTTTCCCATGGGCTGACCAGCAAGTACAGTAAAAAACTATGGGTTTTTTCATTCCCTATGTTAAAATATTTACTTATAAATATGCATACCATTAAGGATTTTTTCTCCTAATATCCTAATGCAAAATTGTTTCTGATCTTATCCTTAGTGTTATAGACAATATAAGCTTAAAAATACACTGAAAACACAATTTTGAAAGAGTTTCAAACTGAGATAGCCTAATGTTCTTCTCGAACTCTATAGTGGCTATATGTAACAGATATTTAGATGTATCCATTATAAATTTTCATCAGCCTAAAAAGACATACTTTGAGGCCTTATTGACCTTATAAAAAATTGAGATCAATGTGATCTAGCTAGTTTTTAATCCATTTCTGAGATATTCTATGCGTATATTTAGAAAATAAAAATATTTGCTTTGGGTACGAGAGGAATCTTGAAAAAAAAATCATAGATTATCAAGACTTGACATTTTTTTTCCAAATACAAATGCAAATAACAGTCACTATCTTTACATGGCTGGTAGAAAAGGGAAGAAATTTGGACTTGTTGAAATGCCTTCGAGGTACTTATCCACTGGTAAATAATACCCAACCATACACAACCTATCTACTGAGGCTTGGGAAAGCCTCTGTCATCTCCCATGCCTGATGATCCCCTGGACAAGGAGTTTCTACTCTGTCCAGCTACGCCATCACCATGTGATGTGGAGGGGGATGGAGTTTTTCTCTTTCATGTACATCTTTAGGTCCAGGTATGACCTTCTGTAGACTTCAGGAGCTGGATGATGTGTATTCTTTACTCATTCTCCACTTGTAGGTTTATATCAATAACTCACATTAGCATTACCATTAGCATGTGCTCCTAGACAGGCAGATTGTTTTGACCTCACACACTTACTGAGGAGCTGACGAACTAATATAGCCTATAAAATATTTAGTATTACATGGCTGTAGAATAAAGTACCTGTGCTTCTTTGGCAAATTTTGTTGTTTAAATGATGCTAAATAAAAAATGCCTCTACTTTAATAGATAAAATTTATTTTCAGCACAAAGTCCAAATAAAAAGTTGATCATTTTATTAAAAGTAGAAACTGGGTCTCTCTTTCCCACACATCAGCAGTTAGCATAGGTGCAAATACACAGCAGAGTTCCATCCACATGCTAATAGATCAGAAAAGCTATCCCCATGTTCCGAATTAACATCAGTGACTTTATAATTGCATTGCAGGAAGAAATCCTTAGGAATATTATAGATAAAGGCTATGTTTAAGATCAGAATTTTCATTAAAAAGTCATGATTAAAGAACCTCTTTGGAGGATAGAGTGTAAATTACCTCCCAGTTTGCTGATTTGATGTGTAAAACATTTCCCCTTGGTCCCTTTTGAGTTACTTCTTTCTATCACACCTTTAAAATACAATATTAGAGATTCTTGAAATATATTTGAAAAGTTCGATGATTACTCAATGAAAGAGAGTTTACAGAAAAGCATCCATCACATATAAATGAAATACAGTTTGCAGGTATGGTGGTGCACACCTGCAATCCCAGGACTTTGGAGGCTAAAACAGGAGGATTGCAGGATCAAGGACAGCCTTGGCAACTTAGAGAGATTGTTTCAAAAATAATAATAGAAAAATGGGCTGGGAGTATAGTTCAGAGGTAGAATGCGCTTAGATTCAATTCCCAGTACCAAAAAATAAAATAATTACAACAGGACAAAACCTCCAACAGGAGATACTTTAAAGCAATCAGTCATGAGATAATAAGTAAAGCTGTCAATTCAAACAGGGTTTCCTCAAAGAGGTGCAGGTGCAAGACCTAAATGGACCACTACACCTGCAGATAGCCTGTATTATTAATTACAGGCAAAGCATTCCAAGGCTGATGCTTCTGGAAAAACATGTGAATATATCACTCCCTGCAGAACCAAGCACACAAAATATGAATACTCAACTGCTAAGGGTCCTAATTTCTAGGCTCACCTGCCTCCAAACATTTTGCAACTGTGAAGATCCAGGTTAAAGCAAAACCTACTTGAAATCAATGAGGAAAGAATGGAGGAGACAAGGTCAACCAGAATCAATAAAGGTGAACTTAGAAGTCTAGGTTATGACCTCATTAGAACAGGCAGCTAGTGTTTTGAAATTTCCTAGACACAATCTCAGCATTTAAGTATGATATCAAAGGGAAGTGTCTGCTAGTACTTCTAGAAAATAAAACCTTAATAGAATGCACACAAAGTTGGTGGTGGACTCCTAGTGCTTTTCCAGAAAGTCAAATTTCTAATATCCAAGTGTAGGCAAGCATAGTCACCCACGTCCTTTTTTTTCCATTTCTTTTCTTTGTTTTTAAATGGTACAAATTGCTATAATCTATTCTATTCCAAAATCTTTAAGGATTTAATAAATTCTTAAATAGGTAACTGGAAATTAACCATGACCACATGTTTTCTTTTCTCCCTATTTAATGTGCATAGTTCCACATGTATACGTGCACACACACGCACACACATACACACACACACACACACATGCATACTTCCAAGCATGAGCATTATTAAATATTTACATTAACATTATAAAATCTTTATATCAAGTTATTCAAGTGTGACACATGACTTAACCTACCTAATGTCTAACTTTGAGAATATTTCTATTTTTATCTTCATATAAAAAGGATCCAATAAATAATTTTGTTCTTTACAAGTCTATATAATTTTCTAGATAGAGGGTTAGATATACAACTGTGAAATTGTGGAACCCAAGTGCATGCATGATATTAATTGTGACTAATGCTGTAAAATTTCTCTGAAGATGGCCCTGTCTCTGAGAGTCTCATCAAAGACTTAAGAGAGCAAGAGAGTGAAGAGTGTTATTAACGATGTCATAAAAAGTTGAGCATTTTCTTTCCACAGAAAGTAAGAAAAACCCTGGGCAAATATCAGCAACAAAATCCCCCAACACATGAAACTGATCAAAAGAAGATGGCAGATTGTCAAGTGTTGATTGTCATTTGGATAAGAACAGCAGGAGTCTGTGGATTTTGTGCCAGGGAGGACTCCTACCCAAACTCGACTTCTTTTGCAGAAACATTGCAAGCCTGCCAATTTGAGGCTTGTAGCAAAACCTAGCAGCCATGCAGGAGAAGGCATGGACTGGAATCCACAGACCTGTCAACTGAAAGGAGCAACTTAATTTAGAAGAGATAAGGAAAGCCACAGGTATTTTAGCCTGAGTTTTCAGGGCTTGACTCAGGACAAGCATTAGAGAAGCTAGACATTTTAACAGAAAGTGAGCAGGCCATACATGAACTGAGATAATCCATCCATAAATGACTGTGAAATGATGCAAACTTGAGGAACCAGGATACCCGAAAGTGAAAGACAAGTGAGACTGGAGCTGGCTGCTACCTTGAGCTTACTACACAGTCTACACACAGCTAAGCTGGCAGAGGGTAGCAGCCTAGGAGCTCCAGGTACCTGCATTAGCATCAGGCTTCCTGAACAAAATATCATAGACCGGGTGACAAGAATAACAGAAATTTGTCTCATCACCACTCTGAGGACCAGACATAGGCAGAGTTGGCATCTTCTGAGGCCTCTCTCCTTGGCTTGTTGGTGGTCATCTCCCTGTGTCTTCATAGGATGATTCTTATGTAAGAGTCTATTTGCTAATCCCATTTATATTAGAGTAGAGCCCAGTCACACAGCCTCAGCTTGCTCTAATTAGATTTCAAAAACCCTATCTCCAAATACAGTCATATTCGTATTCTGAGTTACTAGAGTCAGGACTTCAACATGTGGATTTGGGGGGAGAGTACACAATTCCCTCCATAGCATACTTAACTATCATCTGTATTCAAATAAATGGCTGGCCATTGAACTATGTAGATCTATAGGCAATGCACCCAGGAAAAGGGATTAGAATTTAAGTGAAAAACAAAACAACAAACATATCAGCACACATATGTAAAACCTTAAGTCTAGGTACATTATATATGTAAAAATAACCAACATTTCTCAGAAATTGTTATCACAATTTTTTATTCTTTATTTTGAAACAAGGTCTCACTAATTTGAGGAGGTCCTCACTAAATATCTGAGGCTGTCTGCAAACCCAGATCATCCAGTTTCAGCCTACCAAGTACTGGGATTGTCTAGTTTTGAACAACAAAAAATTCTGAACTTCAAAGAAACAGGAAAGTGTAAGACATACTCTTTCTTTTTCTTTTTTCTTTTTTTTTGTGCATGTGGTTCTGGGGACAGAAACCAGAGGCATTCTACCTTCGAGCTAAAACCTCAGCCCGATTTTATTTATTTGGAAACATTGTCTCACTAGGTAGATGACAGTCACACTACTTGCTGAGTCTGTCCTCGAACCTGTGATCCTCCTATCTCAGCCTCCCAAGTACTGGGATTGCAAGAGTGCTACCATGCCCAGCTAAGCCATACTCTTTCTATTGAATAACTTTAGTAGAAACTGTGTCTGAAAGTGTGGCTCAGAGGTAGAATCCTTCTGGGTTCAATTCCCAGTACTAAAGACACACCTATACACTAAAACAGCTACTATACATTTTTTAAATAAATTAAATGGATTTGCGCAATTAATTCAAATATGCTAAAAGTAAATCAATATATTGGGATGAAGATTTTAAAAAATTGAAATTCTGGAAATGAAAAGTATAAAATCTAAAATTACAAGCGTACTATGCAGATAAAACAACAGTAAGATATATCTGAAGAAGGATACAATGAACTTGAAGAAACATTGATGAAACTTATCTAATGTGAACCAAGAGAGAAAAAGATTAAATAAGAAGAGACCCATGAGGCAATATCAGGTGTTTCAGCACATGGATAGTGAGAATTGTGAAAACAGAGCAGAAAGAAAAAAAGGAGTAGCAAAAAATGATTGAAAACACAAAAGCTCAAAATGTCCCAAATTTGGTGGAATATTTTAACTTAGATATCCAAGAAGTTCAATGAACCCAAAGCAGATTAAATATGAATAGTAATAAACCTAACACATCATAATCAAGTTGTTGATAACCGAAACCAGAATAGCAGCAAAAGTGATGAAGCACTCAGGGGAACTGTGTTTACACTGGCTGAGTCTCCACCAGAATCTGCTTAAATCTGAGGCAGCAGAAAGGCAGACCCAAGTGCAGAAGATTTTTATAAATCTGTGAACCAAGAATTTCATATCCAGTAAAACTGTCCGTCAAAATGAAAACGATACAAAGACACTCCCCTGTCAATAACAGCTTGAAGAAGTCATTGACCACATGCTTAGCCTTAAGGAAATTCTATAGCAAATCCTTCGCGCTAAAAAGAAAGCCACAGAAAAGCATGAACAGCACCTTTTTTATGGTTTCAATATTTACTGAGATCTCTTGGAATGTTTTGAAATTGTCTTCTGTTTCTTGTGTTATTTCCATTTGCTCTGGGTTCAATTGCTCCCTAAGCATGCCCTAGTTCTTCTGGTTTTGCTCTTAGAATGTTTCCATTACCAGGACCACTTCCTCCCTTTATTTTATTCTATATTTTTTTTACAAAGAAGGAGTAATTCAAGTAGTAGACTGGGTTTCTGTACAGACAATAAGGTCAAACACATCCTTCTCTGAGCTGACTGGGACCTGTGCCATTGGACAATCTTATTTAAGAGCAGGTTCTAAAGGATATGCTGCAAACATAAGCAATCTTGCAAGCATTAGTAGCCAGTTATATAACTATGAGAGAGGGTTGTCATGCTTATTATATAGGCTTATAGTTTTCCAATTTCTATTTATTGTTGACAGGAGAATTTATTCAAAGTCCCCTCTCTTACCTGTTCTAGCTCATCACTGCAGGTAGAACTTTTAATATATATGTGTGTTGGGGGGCGGGGTACTGGGAATTGAAGCCAGGAGCATTCTAACTCTGAGCTACATCTAGAGCCCCCCCCTTTTTTTCTTTTTTTTTGAAACAGGGTCTCACTAAGTTGCTGAGGCAGTCCTCAAACCTGAGATCCTACTTTCTCAGCCTCCCAATAGCAACAAGAACAGCAACAGCATGTTTTTATTCTTATTGTCTGCTTTCCACAATTATTTTTGAAGAGGATATTACTGTGACACACACACACACACACACACACACACACATATATTCACACAACATATATTTTATTGGAGGAAATAGAGGGAAATTTACACCTTAGAGAAAATTTTATTCTACTTCTTGTGTCCCCAGAAAATGTTAGAAGGGGAAAGTGACTGATTTTTGTCTTTGAAACCAACATGTCTTAGTTATGTTTGTCTATTTGATCTTGAGCAACTTGAGCTAGTTTTCTAATATCTCTATGGCTGTTCATTTTCACTAAGTAAAATGAAATGTAACTGTGTTGTACATTCACAAGATTACATCACAGAAGGTCAATAGAAACCCTGGTGGCAGCTTATATTTACTAATGAAAGTTTCCTTTGCCTTCTCTAACGAGAATCCAAACATGAATGCGCTCCTCCTTCCACACTTTGGCCATTGATTGCCTCTAATCAGCAGGCATTGGATGACCAATTACCAGTGCAAAGCCCCAGTGAAATCTAACCCAAGACTAACAGCAGAAAGACATTTTAGACTAAAATTTAGAGGAGCTACCTGAGAAGAAGAAATGAGTATTTTATAGCTCCAAATTTAAACTAGCACTTCTGTTATTGGGATAGATGACCTATGCTGTTTTATTGAGAAAATATAATTTAGATTCCTCTACCTTTTATAAAATGTGAAATAATTGATTTGCTCTCATTGTACCACACTAATAACCTGAATTTGAACAATCTCTTCATGGGTTGAGTGTCACTAAAATGCAGAGATCAATACTGAATAGAGGAAAAGATTTCTGGTGTACAGTACCTACAAATCTCTGTGCTGAATGAGAGATTTGCTTCTACAGCTAAACACTGAGGAATGAAAGGTTTGCTGTGTATTCTTAAACAAGACAAACTTTAAATAGCCAAGTGTGGTGGCAGACATCTCAGTTCTTGGGAGGCTGAGACATGAGGATCACAGTTTTGAGGACAGCCTCAGTAAGTAGTGAGTCTTTCATCAATCTAGTGAGAACCTGTTTCAATTGTGTTTTGAGGAGTTTAGAGATTGAACCCAGAGGCATTCTACCTCTGAGCTACACTCCAAGCCCTATTTTATTTTTATTTTGAAACAGTCTGACATATACTTGTAATCTTAGTACTTGGGAGACTGAGACAGGAGGATTGCAGTTTGCCTGCCAGCCTCAGCAACTTGGTGAGACCCTCTGGAATTTAGAGAGACAATGTTTCAAAATAAAAATAAAATAGGGTTGGGGGTGTAGATGGGAGATAAAATGCCCCTGGGTTCAATTTCTAATACAAAAAAAAAGATAAACTTAAAAAAATTCAGGAACATTTGCCACATGCAATGGTGAATGCCTGTAATCGCCATACTTGGAAGGCTGAGACAGGAGGATCACAGGTTCAAAGCCAGCCTTGGCAATTATTGAGACCCTCAGTAACTTAATGAGACCCTGTCTCAAAACAACAACAACAAAAAATAAAACAGGACTGGCAGTGTAACTCAGAGGTAAAATCCCTCTGGGTTCAGTGCTCTCCCCCCAGAATTCAGCAGTATCTCTACTTATAAAGAATGAAAATAAATTTGCATTTACTGAATTTCTTTTTTAACAATGAGGGGATGCCATCCACTGCATTAATATAATTAATATTTTATTTATTTTTGCTCAGGAGAATTCATTTTAACCATATTGTATTTATAAGCAAGCCTTTTATTCCCGTACCAAATCATAGTTAATGACATTGTTCACATTGAACCAGCAGAATTCATGTAACTCTCTACAACAGTCTGATTCCATTGGAAGCCATGAGGTCCTGCACCTGTCCCCTTCCACACCTGAAATCTGCTGAGATGCTCAGCCAACAGCACCCGAGGATGGTGTTGGGGACACCTGAAGTTTATGTCACCCACTCATCTCCAGTGCCAGAGCTTTTTCGTTTACTTAGAAAAGATTAAAAGTCTCTTAAAATAATCATGTGAATTATCTCAAGATAAGTTGTTTTCTGTGTTTCAGGGTTTTTATGTTCAAGGGAGGTATGGTTTGGTAGAGCTATTCTTAGTTAAGTCACGCCCAACCTACAATGCTTGGTATTTGGTTGCTTTGTAAAAGTTATGGCTTTAGTGGAGAGTTTTGATCCTGTTTTAATAAAGTGAATGCCTCGAGCAGTATTTTTCAATAATATCTTTGCTTTTTAATTCTGTTATTTTACAAGTATTTTTCCCCTAACCCAATTTGCTGCATTAAACAGTAATATAGTAGTTTGAACACAACCACAGAATGGTAGATTAAAAATGTTTGTTTTTTTTTCAAATTATTAACCATACAACTTATTTGTGTTTATTTACTTATAGCTTGGATCTGGAATGTTCCCCAAGATCACATGTGTTGAAGGTTTGGTCTCCAAAGTGGCAATGTGCAGAGATGGTGCACATTGGGGTGACTGGATTGCAAAGGCTCTGATCTCAGCCGTCAGTCAATCCACATGTGGGTTTGTAATTAAATGCACTGTTGGGAGGTGGTAGAAAGTAGTGGAGGTGGGACTGAGTTGAATTAGAAATGGATTGTAGGAAAGCCATAAATAAAAACCCATGAAATTAAAAGTAACTCTGCAAGGCAATTTACTTTGGCACAGCAGGGTGTGCAACCAGAAAAAAGTCTGGTCAGCAAGCACAGGGAGCAGAAAGGCCGCTCAGTTTTTATTTCTAATGTGATCCTACCCCTTTCCCCGATTCCCTGATTGGTGCGTCCCTGAGTTCACAACTCTGCACAATTGGCTACTCGCTAAGACAGATAGTAAATTTGAAAAACAGAGATTAACATTCTGGAAGATTCTTAGTCAACTAATGGTTATTTGAGCTAAGACAGAGGACTCAGGTCAACTAAAAGTCACATGAGCTAAGATGGCTGACACTGGGGAAGATTCAGGGAGCGGAGCACACAGACACAGGAACTGTTGCAAAATGAATGCCTAAGCTTACAGTTACAAAAATGGAAAGGAGTACATGCCTGTGTGATTTGCTGCTTCTATGGAAAAGACTGTCTTTATCCCTCACAGTTGGAGGAAGTAGGTCACTGGCGCTGTGTCCTGGAAGAGTATATCTTGTCCCTGGCCCCTTCCTTCCTCTCTCCTGTTGCTTTCCAGACACCGTGAGGGGAGTGCTCCGCCTCACCGTACTAGAAACAATGGAGCCAGCCGACCACGGACTAAAGCCTGGAAACCATGAACCAAATCAGTCCTTCCTCTTCTAGGTTTTTTTTTAGGTGTTTTGTCACAGTGTCAAAAAGCTGACACAATTAGTCTACTCACCAAACTGCCATCATCATTCGAGCATTCTCTCCACCCCAAAGAGAAGCCAAACGTTCATTCGCTACTCCCCATTAACTCCTCCCCTTACGCCACCACTCATTTATTTCCTGCCTATGCTGCATATTTACTTTAAATTGATGAATATTATATGTGAACTTTTATGTCTGGCTTCTCTGGCTTCTTTCACATAGCATGATATTTCCAAGACTCATCTATGTTAAGAGTATGTGTCAGCACTTCATTCCATGTTTTGGTAAATTGCATTCCATTGTGTGGATATTTACATTTTATCTGTCCAGTCATCAACTGATAGATATTTTTTCTTTCCTCAGGAGTGTATGAAGTTTTCTTGATGTCTTCTACAATTGTTCAATGCTATCGAAATTCTGCTGAGCTTACAATCATTTTCTCCCATTTCGGGTATTTTCTATTTCCTTCATTCAAGGAAAAGAGCTTCTTTCAGCAATTCAGGTGAAAAAAAATCCAACTATTGCCCCCTTACATTAAATATTTGCAAACTATAGAAAAACAAAATAGACAGACATGGGCTTGCTTTTCACATATATAGGTGGTAACATGTAAAACATGGGATTTAGATTTCACTTTTATAATGTTTCTCTCCATCTCCTTCCCCCATCCAGAGATAACCACTGCTCATGAAACTAGGTTTATAGATTGAGGAATTGATATGGAAAGAGTTTAAGGAAGTTATCCTCAAACTTTCATAAGGAGCCTGTAAACTATGCTTCCATCAGTAACTGAACAAGACAGTGCTGTGTTTTGTTTTCTGTACAGGATTGTATAAATCCAATATTTGCATCACTAAAAAACTGTAAAGACTCAAAAGCCATACTAAAAAACAACTATTTTATTGGAAGAGTAATGATGTAGGGAACAAAGTATTTTATATTTGGAATGACAAATATTCTCTAAGGTATCAAAATTGTTGATTTAAAAACAAATAAAGCTAAATATCAAGGTTGAATCTACTGTGTGTGTGTGTGTGTGTGTGTGTGTGTGTGTGTGTGTGTGTGTGTGTGTGTTTGGTTCTGGGGATTGAATCCTGGGGTGTTCTGTCTCCAAGCTACACCCCCAGCCCTTTGTATTTTGAAACAGGGTCTTGCTAAGTTGCAGAGACACTCACTAAGCTGCTGAGGCTGTCCTTAAACCTGTGATTCTCTTGTCTCAGCCTCCCAACTACTGGGATTACAGAGGAGCACCACCACACCAGGTGAATATAAACTTATTAAAAATTACTTTCAATAGCCTTTTGGTTTCTTCTGACATCATATTCCTACCTTTTAATTCGCTCACAGCACAATTCATAATAGTCAATATAAATGACACCAAAACACAGAGGACTTAAAAGAAGGAAATGGGAATGGAAATGAAGGAATCAACCACTAAAAAGAATTATTCCTTCATATTATAGAAGGCTTTTCCTATTTCTGGGGGTAAAAAAACCTGGCTTTCTCCATATTCCCATGGAACCAGTGACAGTGTGTGTACATCTAGCTGGGGTTCCAATGAAGGCCCTTTACAAATATTCCTGCTTCCAAGGAAATGCCTGCACTCACAGCACAGGATAGAACGCTGTAATGGCTGCAAGAATTCTGAATGCTTATTTTCAATTTATTCTCTAACTAGTTTTGTGGAATTATTAATTTTTCTTGAAAAATTGTCACACCTATATGCAAAAAAAAAAGAGCTACTTCATTTTCAATCTGAAATTTTCCTCAGAAGAAGTATGTTAAGTTCTATTTCTTAGGACTCTGTCAGCTCAACTGGAATTTTGATAAATAAATTAGAAAAATGCCTGGGAAATGAGCTCACAATTAATATAGTAACAAGGCAATACATTTTCTCAGTTCTTCAAAATCTTGTTGTAAAATTAGTTGTCTTGATATTGTTTTCTTTATATATTTCAATACTGTTTTTGAAAAACACAATTTTGTTACTGGCATATTGAGAACCAATGACTAAACAGTTGATACCACTATATCACAAGCTGAAATCAACAGGTTGGCAGATGAACCATAGTAAAGTAAATTAAAATCCTTTTTTTTTTTTACTTCACAGTTTTTCAGACAAGTTTGGTAATTACTTAAATAAATAACACAAATAATATATACAAGGAAAATGAAATGTGATGTCATTAAAGAAAAGGACCAGTTAAACTTTACAAACTCTTTTGAAGAAAGCCAAAGTTTCTACAATTACACAGTATTCTGGAATGAAAATAGTTTGGAAAGCCCCACCCATCATATGGAGAGGTTATAGTTATAAAAGGAAAAGAAGTGACATGGAGAAATAATCTGATTGGTTAGAGCCAGCATTGACCTTCAAGGGTCACCTTTTACAGATGTCAGCTGCTCTATTGGTGGAGATTCAGAGCTGAGTGTAGGGTATACTTCTACCTGAAGTCACTCTTTGTATACTATATACAGTGGCTTCTTTGGGCCAAACCTACCATTCAAATATAGGCCATATTTATTTTGGTTCAACAGATTTGTTAGCAAAAGTTCCCTCAAAAAGATTCACAAAAAATCTTTGCTCTGGATAAATTTAAAGTACCATCACAATTTACTATCTTCCTTTCTACCAGTCACAATGCTAATCGGTAGTACTGTTGCATCACAGAAGTTAAGACAGTAAATATTCTACTAGCAATAGACTTTTCCAGAAACTCTATAACAGTTAATGAAATTATGTAGGTTAATATGAAGAAAAAATCCACATGATATGAGCTTGAACCTAGTTGCTAATGTAGTACAATATTAAGTGATATATTAAGAAATGTTACTGACCTTCAAACAGATTCTTCAAAGTTTGGCAGATACTTATCTTGTTAATGAAAGGCTGAAATGTAGTATAATATTTGAGACCCAACATTTGCATAGTTCTTGATGCATGGTAGGATCCACATTTTATTTGTGTCCTTGCTTTAATTCAATTGTTTAACTTTTTGTATCCTTATGATGGGTGTTCATAGTTCTATACCAAGAAATTTTTTGTTTCCTACTTATATAAAGAAAGTCTGATTCCAGTTAGTTTTTTAATTAAACGTTCTGATGTTTCAAATTAATAAATATAATCCTGGTTTTCTGAAGACATCTTTGATCTGTACACATCTTTGATCTTTAATATGCCACAATGCCCAAGTCTTATTTGAGATAAAATGCCACTTGGTCAAGTCCTGAAAATGTACAAATACTATCTCCAATCAAATTAATATTTCCTAACAGAATAATAATAGACACAAAAAGTACCAAATAATTATTTGTAACATTAATAAACAAGACGTAGCCCTACACCTTCTGGAGAGAAATATACAGCATTTGCTTCAAATGCTAAAGTAGCATAATTGTTTAAGAATGTTAAACTTTGGAAAACTTTCTCAGGAAAAGCAAGTAAATAGAATGCTAATGGTTAAAACAATAAGCGTTGCAGCAATTATTTATTTTGACTATGTAATGTGTGATTCACTGACAGATACTCTATATATTCAATAGCTTTTTTTTAAATTTTGAAACAAAGTTTCAGTAAGTTATTGAGGGTTTCTCTAAATTTCTGAAGCTGGCCTTGAACCTGCAATCCTCCTGTCTCAGTCTCCCTAGTACTGGGATTACATTAATATGCCACAATGCCCAAGTCTTGTAATACTTTTTATAATATTTTCTCTAAAGTTTATGCTGGTAAAAATGAGTAAATCAAGATTATAAGTGATGGATTAATTTTGAAACTATAAAGTCCTTTGAAGGAGAAAATCAGCTTTCTCTTTCAGATGCCAATCAGTTCTTTGAGATATTTTTAACCTTTTACAATTTAAATGCAAGGTCATTTTATATTTATATGTGAATCACAAATGATTGACTGGTGGCAAGTCAGGCTGAGCCTACATGTGGTCTACTCTTCACATACCAAAACTAAGAGCAAATTTTATTTACATCTGTTTACTTAAGGATGATTGGAAATTGAATGATTAATCAGCTAACTTGAAGGAGAGAAATCACTAAACTAGGATCCATTTTATTTACTGATCTAGAAGTTGTCAAGAATCAACTGAATGCTAGTTAATAAAATTTATTATGACACTGTTTTTGGAGGATAATACCCTTCAATTCAATCTTGCTTAGTACTTCTATTTTCACTTTTAAAGTTACCTCCTATGCATCATAATTTTAAGGATCATATATTAGTTGATTAATTATAGTTACACAGTGTCTTTTCTCCACACTTTTTTTATTATGTCTTCATTCTTTCTTCATTACTCTTATGTCTGAGTAAATTCATCGCTCATTGTAATTGGTTGCAGTTTGCTTTGTCCTAAATCTCTTGTGTTGCAACTTTGATTTGCTAGCACACTAAATTAATATAGTTAACTTTGCATCAAACTGATGCCACTTTCATATATTCCAGAATAGATTGGAGCCACTTGCTAGTACGATCTTTTGTATACAACAATTATGTTTTAAGAAAAGGACTTCTTGCTTCTTGTTTTGCGTAGTACCTCTTTTCAAAGAACCGGAGTGATTGGTCGGATCTGAGCAAGTGCTGTGGGTGGGTAGATGTGGCTCTCAGCTGGCATCTGGTTCATGAGTACATGGTTAGTTGGTGAAAAGCAACTGGCATTTGACTTTTGGGGTGATTTGCTAGAAAGAGCTACCTAAGGTCAGGATAAAGGAATATGGTTTTTCAATTTTTGTTTTTTCATTTTTTTAAGTTTACCAGTAGTATGGCATGTGTTTTTTATCAACATAATATTTCGAAGTATATATACATTGTAGGATGGTTAAACAATGCCTAATTAGCAAATGCATTAATTATATTGTTATCTTTTTTGTGGTGATACCACAAAAACATCACTCTTGTTGTTTCCCCAAAATACATCACATTATAAATGATAGTTACCTTGCTATACAAGTGTTTTGAAATGTACTCTTTCTGCATAACTGTAATTATCTGGCCTTTCCCCAACAGCTGCCTTTCATTCCCTTCCCCTAATCACCCCAGCCTCTGTTGGACACCCTTCTCTACAATGCTAACTTCGTTGGCTGCCACATGAGTAAGATCACGTGGATATTTCTTTCTATACTTAGCTTATTTCGCATAAAGTCCTCTTAAGTCCATTTGTGTTGTCATGAATGGCAGGATTTACTTCTTTTTGAACCAGATTCTCCCAAAACTTCTCTGTGAATTGGAGAAATATTCACAGCTTATTTCACATGTAATTATCAATTTAAAGCTGACAGTTATTAATATTCCATTTAATTCTCTATTTTTTAAAAAGCCCAAATCACTGAAAATCTTTGCTCAGAAAATTTATTTCCACTCTCTTTATCTTTCCCCTAAAGGAATGATATCTTCCAATGACATGATGATCAATTATATATTGTACTAAGAACAGCAGAGAGACATGTTATTAATAGTTGTGGTTGAATCACTAAAGATATATAAGACCTTTTGATTCAAAATATGTGTATGAAAACCATGAAACATCCATCTTCACTATCTTAATGTCTTAAATCCCATGTTTAAATGACCTCGTTTCTACTCAGTGTTTTACCCTTGCATTATATCATTTGTTTAAGCATTTAGGTGGCTAAGACACTAAGTCCATTAAAATATCTATTTTCAAAGAATGCTTTCCAGGAAGTACAATGTATATTAACATTTGTTTATATGTCATTGATTCATATGCTTTTTTGTATGTGGTTACAGCAATTCTAGTTTTTAACAAGAAAACTGATGAAATGTTAAAGAGAATCTCTATGAAGAGAAAAACATCATTTTTCATTGTAAATTTTATTGTCATGTCATACACAAAACAAAATATGTATTCATAAGCATGCATGAGTCTTAAGTGAATTTTCATAAGATTTAAACAATCATATAACTGACTCTTGAATATGACCAAGAATAAGAACATCAGTTACGTCAGAGAAGCCCCTGCTATGTACCCCCCAAATCCACTCCTATACTTCCCAGGTAATGCCTCTCATAAATTCAAATACTAACACCAGTTCTACCTGTCTTTTAATTTCATGTGAAAGAAATCATGCTCTGAGCAGACCTTGGGTGGCTTCTCTCATTCAGCACTTCATGGGATTGACCCACATTGGTGGGCGTGTTACAGAAGAGTAACATACATATACCACAGGGTGTTTATCATTCTATTGTTGATATTTTTCCCATATTTTTGGATATTTTCAATTTTACTGATGTAAGCACTCATGTTTCTTTGAGTGAACATATCTACACTTACATGCCTATTAAGGTAGCAAGATGAATGTGTTCAGAAAAGTAGATGCAGATATCTTCCCAACTTGTTTCTACTATTTTCAACTCTGCTACATGAGTACCAGCTATTTTCCAACAATATCCTCTTTGTGGTTTTAGTTTGCATTTTCCTGACAAGTAATCAAATTGAGAAACTTAGCTTTTATTAGGAAATTTGGTATCCATGAAGTGCTAACATATAATATTTGTCTAGTTTTAGATAAAGTTAAATTGTTTTTGATTATTGCTTTGGATAAACTCTTTACATATTTTGAAGTGATTCCTCTGTAGGATATAGATGGAGTCAGCCATCAATATTCTTGGATTTCGTATTTGTACATTCATCCCCTTATCAGAATTTATTCACAACCGGGTCATTTACATACATGTGCTGAAAAGTTTGATTGCAGTTTTCTGACACATCTGTTTCCAGCTGAGGCTGAGAAAGGTAATGATCTGCCTTCCTGCTTTGGCCTCACTGAGATGCACAGAGATAGAGGATTGGGGTTAGCTCAGTGTGGTGCAGGGAGCCCTGGATTTGGGGCTAGTTTGATAGGGTGTGAATTCCAGTGTGGTGTTTCCTACTGAGGTGGCCTAAATCAAAATACTGAGCACTTGTGAATCTCATTTTCTCTTTTGTAAAATAAAGACAAGGGCATCTATCAGGATGAGCTATTTTTGAGTTTTAAGATTATAATCTATCAGATTATTTATATATAAACACTAAATAGTTGCAATGGCTCTGTAGAATATAAATTGTTTAATTAATAAAAAGGACTCTACTATAGAAATACTTCATAATCTGTGCTTAGCTTTTTGCTCTTTTGTTTGTTTTTGGTGCTGGGAATTGAATTCAGGGACATTCAACCTTTGAGCTATACCCCTATCCCTGCCATTTTCTTTCTTTCTCTCTTTCTTCCTTCCTTTTTTTCTTTCTTTCTTCCTTCCTTTTTTCTCCTTCCTTTCTTTTCCCTCCTTCCCTCCCTCCCTCCCTTCCCTCCCCTTCCTTCCTTCCTTCCTTCCTTCCTTCCTTCCTTCCTTCCTTCCTTCCTTCCTTCCTTCCTTCCTTCCTTCCTTCCTTCCTTTTCTTTCTACAGGGTCTCAGTAAGTTGCTGAGGGCCTCAATAGGTTGCTGAGTCTGGCCTCCAACCTTCTGATTCAGCCTCCCAAGAACTGGAATTACAAGTGTGTGCCACAATGCTTGGCTTACTTTTCTAATGATATCTTTTGATTAGTAGAAATTTTCATACTAGAGAAATATCTTATATTTTGCAGCCAGTGCATTTTGTGAACTGTTTTTTTAATCTTTGCATTTATGAAGATTTTACATATATTCTTCTATTCTTTATTATAAAACTTTTACCTTTTTTATTTTAAATGTACATATACAGTCACCAGAGACTGATAAATGGTGCAAGGTAGTGGATAAGAGTCATTTTCTCTCACTATTTGTATATCCAATTAATGTAGCACAATTGTTTTAAAAGACCATTTTGTTTTTTCTGAATGGCACTCAGTATTATTGCTGTTATTAACCTGGTGATTATATGTGTTTGGGACTGTTTCTGAATTATTTTGTGTTTACTGATCAATTTGTTAATCCATAACTAATCCCATACATTTGTGTGTGTGCATGTTTGTGGTACTGGGGATTGAACCCAGGGGCATTCCACCTCAAAGCATTCCACCTCCAGCCTTTTTAAAATTATCATTATTTATTTTGAGACAGAGTCTCACTAGATTGCTAAGCACATTGCTAAGGCGCAGAAGCTGGTCTCAAATATGCAATCCCCCATCCCAGCCTCCCAGGCATTGGAATTAGAGGCTTGTGGCATCGCACCTGCCCCA